>VWZD01009308.1:45296-76756 GCA_013396695.1 Sakesphorus luctuosus | reverse complement strand
ATGGATTCTTGTTGGAATCCCCTCAAGACTGCATCTCAGTGTGTAGATTCAATGCCACTGTTTGAGTCAACTCTACAGCTTTTATCAAAAGTGTAAAGCGTGGTTTTTAAAAGATTTTTTTAAGGTGAAATATCAAAATTCGAAATAATTGGCTCAATTAAAATATTACTTTCTTTTATTCTCTTACGACACAAACAGGGATGAAGCAGTTTTAATCTACAACTTCCCTTTCCCTAAGTACTAAATAAAATCCCAAATCCAGTTCTTTCAGTTAGCTCCTTTTCTTTTTTTTTAAGGTAAAACAGAGTTCAAGTTTAGGAAACCTCATATATGAGGTGTTTGACATACATGTAGCTGGAGCCTTACCCAGATTCATAATAACCATAGACTTTGATGGACATAATATTGTACTTTCACTGAATTATCAGTTCTTCAGTTCTTCAGTTAGTGTCAAAAAGAAAAAACCCCCAAGAATTTCATTCATGGGCTCAGAGTTCAGGAGTTGAGTGATCTTGTGAAATAAAGGTGTTTTTTTAAGTAAAAGAGAAGTTATGAGCCTTTTATTTTGCCAGTCCTATTGCCTTTGTTTCCTCTGTTGAATTTGCTTCCCTGTTCTAAAAAGCAGTGTCAATAGTTACGACTTAGGGGAGGAAACCATTGTTGCTGTAGAAAGATGTCATCAGAAAACTCTAGTAAAAAAGGAAGGCTTTGTAACCTACTTGATTTTGTTGGATGGGTGATATCGTTAGGACATATGTTCCTGCACTAGTCTGGAGATAATATTTTATTTAAATGAATATATATATGTGTGTGTGTGTGTGTGTGTGTGTATACATATGTATATGTATGTATGTATATGTATATATATGTGTATACGTGTGTATATATATGTGTATATATATGTGTATATATATATGTATATATATATTTAAAGCAGCATTCGCTATAGTTGCACCTTTTTGATATCTTTATATCTATGTGTGCCTTTTATGTAAAAAAAGGGAAATAGTCTCAATATGAAGGAACTAACATTTTTCACTCATTATTTCTCCCCAAGTTACCAAAATTTATTTTGGAAAATAATATAAATTATCAGCATACATTAATTTTAATGAATTTATCTTAGCCATTTGGATTTATTTCAAAAAAATATAATCTTTTCTATTTTCTCTTCTACAGATTTTTTAACTGTGGTCTCTGCAAAATTTCTGCTCACAAACTGAGAAAGTAAGTAGTTAGGTCTCATTTTCATGTGGACCATTTTTAGCAGTGGGCTTAGTTTAAATTTGCTGTATCATCTGTATAATGTTGCTTTTGTGGCATTATAAACTTCTCATGTGTACTGCCAGAAGACATAAAATGGCCCAGTGGCATATGTTATGTTCTTGCATCTGCCTAATTTTCAACTTGAAATACCACACAGCAATGTTTGTGATAAACTACACACAACAAGGTCAAAGCAGGTGCCTGCTGGGATGAGTAATCATCTTTATTTCATCATCTCGTATCAACAGGTATCATGGAGACAAAGTAATAGCTTTTATGAGAGGAGCTTCATACATACCTCTGAAAAGTTATGAGGCACAAGGCAGAATCAACTAAGAGATAATGACTGTAGATTTGCTATAGAGTGCCCCGCAGTTCAATTTACATTGCATCCTGAAGGGTACCGTGTAGGAAGGACAGATTTTTCAAAACAAATAGGCTTGAAAGTACTATCTAATCACTAATGCTCAAACTGTGTGTGCTGCTTTTAGAGCTCCCTCTCTGTAGAAAAAGGGTGTTTTGTTTTGCTTTTTTTTCATATGTAGCTTTACCTCTCTCCTTATTCTTTCTGTTGTTTGTTTTTTTTTTTAATAGCAAATATGTGCATCCTCCAACATATATTTCAACACTTGTGCAGCCCTAATTGTCACATGAAAAGTGAAGTGGTCTTGCAATATCTATAATGAAAATATTTCACTTCTGTATTCTTTCTAATATCTAAAGAATGACCATATTAGAGACTGGTGGAAGCTAAAGGTTGAATTAGTGGGTGTAGGTAATATTTTAGAAGAATACACTGTAAGAGCTGGAAAAGTACATAGATACATCTTTACTTAAAACAGCATGGAGCAAAATCTAAAAAAAGAATTATTGAAAATTGCTGTAAACAAAATCTGGATATGCAATTCACAGCTCAAAGGTTCAGCTGTCTGCAAGTTTGTGCTTTGTGAAGCACAACTGTGACTTTTGAGTCAGCTCTAATGAACAAAACTTACCGAGTTGTGCAAGTATACCAAGTCAAAGCCGTATAAGACAAGAAAAGTGAAAATAAAAACAGAACTTAGTTTTTTAAATTGCTAATCGTAATTCAAAGCATTATGAAAAACATGAAAACCTATAGCATGTGGTCAGATTTGGAAGACAACTACTCACTGAAATAAAAGATCAACACATTTTGAGGACCAGTTGGTTTTAGAGCAAAATATATATTATGCTGGATGAGGCCACTTCTTACCAGCTACTGTCACCTGGACATACAAACCTCTGAGGCTGTAGTCCTGCTCCAGTTCCTGGCACTGATTGTTCCACTCACACACACACATAACCCCCTTTGTAGACAGCACCTCTGTGCTCTTCCCCTTAGACACACAAATGTGCACCAGTGGGTCTTGTCTCTAGAGACCCACAAACCTCATGATGTCACCAGCTGCTGTCCAGGACTACACTGATCCCTTTCATAGCCAGTTACTTCTGTGATCTCACCTATGGGAAAGAGTTAGGCAGAAATTTAAGACAGACTGTACTGACTTGGCTTGGGACATGGACTGATAACCAAACAACCAAAAAAGTGTTTACACATGACCAGGTCTTTTTATCCCCCTATATCTCTACTTTCTTACACTTATTACTCCCTAAATCACTTAGATCCCTCCTATTAAGATGCCCATAAGAATGCTTGTGCAATCATGAAATACTTTTCTGCTGCATCCCACAATGTGTCTCACTGCCTTAGGCACAGACCCCCCTCTCTAAAGATGCTCCTTCTGCATTGACTGACTTTGATGTGTTTCACAAATGAGGTCTAGGACTGAGGCTTTTTTGGGACAGTCATAGGAGGGCCTGGATGGGACATCGCTTCCTCTGAGTCCTTAGTTTGGTGTGCTGAATGCCCTTGAGCCTCTGTGCGTCTCTGAGTTTGTGTACATGAACCTTTGATGGACTGATGGCTTCTGTGATGGGCTTGGGAGGAGAGGGGTGAGAGTTTGTTTGAGGGGCTGCATACCCCTGATATTGTCTCTTTGTTCTCTTTTGTAGATATCCAGATGAACTTCTGCCAAAAACCTAGTAAAGTATAGGTGATGCGTCTACAATTGACCAGGGACCACCTACCCAGGCTTGTCAAGTGCTTGTTGAGCTGGTGGGAAGCATATTTGTACTTTTATTGTTAGAATATTAGTCTAAATATTGACATGGTATATCAGTAAATACTTGTTGTGTACCATATAAATTCCATATAGTTCTGCCAAAAATGCTAAAACAAAAGTGACCAGTGAGGACAGAGCTGCAAATCAGGTTTTATATGCAAATTTCTTGTCTCTGAGGAAGAATATTTAAAAAGAAGGCTTTTCTGCCATGGGTGCCTCAATCACCCAAGTTTAATTCCCTGCTCCAGTCTCTAGGTCTACCTGAAATGATGTTTTTGTAGATACCAGCCTTTTTCAATCAGACGCATGGTCAAAGAAAACCATTAAATTCCAGAGTTTCTTTTACCTGGGTGATAGGCATCTCAGTAGTGGGAGGAGACTGTGCGTGACATAAGACAATATTCTTGGACAAGCCTCAGAACTCCAAACTCTTTCTTTCAGACACCATTGAGTCATTACATGTGTGTGACTAACATTGAAAGATGCCAGAGGAAAAAAAGGGTTTCTGTTCTTTCTCAGGAGAGTGGAACATGATTGCATACTTTAGTCTGAGAAGCATCTGGGAAATTATTTTAATGAAGAGAAAAAGTGCTAATTGTGAGATGTGAACAAACCTGTTTTGAAAGGAAAGTAGCAAACTGTGAGAAAAGCTGTAAAGTGGTTGAAAAATTCCCTTACTTTCACAGATTTCTTGACACTTACAGAGAATAAAACCTTCATAAGAATGAAATTCTGTCTTTGTTTCCATACATCAACTGTTTTTAAGAAAACTGTGGGTGTTCAAACTTTGTGTACTGTAGCAAAATATTCTAGTCTGGTGGAAGTAGATCGCACAGATTTTATGTGAATATTTGCAAAACAGGAGCACCACACAAGAATATTTAAGAATTAGCAGAGTCCATGAAAGGGGTAGCAGAATTTAATGCTATTCTCCTTCTTTTAAAATATTTTAGGAAAACTGCTATAATAGATTTTAAAAAGTGTAGTTACATTAGAAAAAGTTGTATGCAAACAACATCTAGTCTAAAAGATTTCATGTATCTATCTACTATGCTTAATTCCATACTTTAAAAAATGTGATTTATCCTGGATTCCTTCTTATCTCAATTGAATTTTATAATGGGCTTCTTTAGCACTAGAGCAAGAAATAAGTTTTCTTACTCTTTAAAAGATTGGCCAGAAAAAAATTAGCTACTCCAGAAAAGAATACCGAGCTATTTGTGAGTGAATTCCTGCAACATTTCCTCCATCCTGGGAGACCTAGTGGGAAAGTGACAGGCCAGGTGATATCCCAATTCACCTAAGAGGAAACTTGCATAATTACAGACACCAGAGCTTTTGGCAACAAGCCACTGCCTACATAAGGGTCCCAAAATAGAACTATGGAATAAACCTGTGACTGTAGCAACAGAAGCCAAATGGGAATTTTTTCTGGAAGGCCAGGCAGGGCAAGGTTTTTATCAGTCTGCCTTAAATCTGGAAGAAAATGAAGCTATTTAGACATATATTGTTCTAATTTCAGTAGAAAAAATACAGCTCTGGCCTCAAAGATTCAGTTGAAGGTTGATTATTCTTAAGGGCTGGACCCTAATCTATATGAAGGAGCAGATATATGCAAGCCCAGCAGGCTGGATCTCATGAGTTTATCAAACAGTCTGTAAATATAAATTATATAAAAGACTTTCTTGTGCCCTAACTGGAATTTTTAGTGGCTACCCTGCACCCAAGAAGCTGATATAGGTTATGTCTGGTTACAGCACATGTCAGGTTACAGTCATAACTTTGACTTGAAACCCACATTACACCTGTGCTACCTTTACAGGAGTGCCTGACCTGGTGCTTGCAATTAAACCAAGTGGTTTCTTGCAGGCAAAGCACAAAGTAAATAAATTAAAGAACTTATGATGAACAAGAAAATTGCATTGTTCCAATTTATTGCAAATAATTCTACCATAGATAAAACACACCAATAACATATCAAATATCTGATCTACGTATCTAAGAATCTATATTAAATAACAAATTCCCGTAGATAATCACAAAGGAAGATTCTTAGTGTCAGAACACCTCTCATTTCTCTTCAACTCTGTTTTTGAGCCATTTCAGAGTGTCAGTCTTAAATGTCACCAGATTTTACAGTCAGAAGAAAGATTCTTTTTCCAAGGGTACACAGTAAAAATGTACAGAACTTTTGTATTTTAATGCCGCAAACATTTTCACTACTGCAAGTTCATGAAAAATCAGGAAGTTTCTCTATACATCCCAGGTGAAACAAGTGAGTCAAACCTCAGCCGGCTGCAAAAATTGCTGCTGTAGTTTTCCAGCTGTGGGAAGCTCACTGCAGATTCAGCAACCATGCGTGACATTATGCTTATTCTTCTTTGGGAAAATAATTAAAATGGTCAGGTTTCCCATATTTCTGGTCCACAATTTACAATATTTCACTGGGGAAAACGCATCTCAACATTCCAAAATGTCTTTAGCAACCAATATATGAATAACAAACAATAGTACAGTACAAATAGTTATTTTTATGTGCAAAAAGAAGAACATCCCTCTCCACCTGAATAATGTATTTAAGTCTATTTAAAACAATATATAGAATTTATCTGTAAAAGAAAGTATAGTGACTCACTGTCTTCTGTGAAAAATTTGAACAGTAATTTAAAATAACTCTCGCTTTTCTACTGTCTACAATAGACAGACACTTTTATATTTAAAAGAGGAGAACATAGCTAGCAGAATGGCACAATCTCTTTCAAGCTGGAATACTGCACATTGACTAATGCGTCCCTTCCTCTTTGCAAAGTAGCGTGATATGCAAAATTTATTCTTTTTCATTGTAATAATTGTCGGATAAATGTCATACATGTGTGGAATGTGTGGATTTGTATGGTAAGCTGAGCACCCAAAGTAAACAGGTAATGTGATGAAATAACAAGCATGGTGTGATTATTTAAGACAAAACATCTGATAACCAGACAGATGAGCTATTATACATGAGGCGTAGGTGGTGGCAAAAAAACCTGTGTCATGTTGTGCCTCTATAACATTAAAGAAGCTTTTCCACAATGTTTAAACTTAAAAGCTCCATTTCCTCTGTTGTTGTAAATATGAATTGACTTTAATGGATGACATTTTCTGGGAGAAAGTCAGGAACAGTTTAAATAATTTTTGTTCATAAGAGTTGCTAGATACTTACTCTTTCTGCCCCATGAGAGGAGCCACTTCAGCTTTACAGGTGAAATTTTTCTAGACAGTACCCTAGTAACCCTGCTTATAGACTGACATATATTGTGATGAAGGGAATACCAGTAGAGATAATATCAGCAATAATATCATATGTCCCTTTGATACAGAAGTTGCAAGGCCTAAGAGATAAATGCACAATGGAGGCTTGTCACATTTACTTTTATCACCTCTTGTTATTGATATACATTTTGTATACAGGATACATGAATAGATATAGACAGCATATCTTATGATTTACACCTAGAAGCAACTTAGAGAAGAAATGATGCTAACAAAAGCAACAGATTTTAAAACTCTGTAGTTCACACCTTCATAATATCATAGCTAATACATCGGTTTGGGGACCATCAGTTCTTGCTGGAAAAGATCGTACTGAAATCAAGCAGGACATTCAAGATTATTGTTGATTACCTATCCCTGTTGTCTTCATAATAAACACTTTTGCATTTAGATTGGGTTTTGATTAGCCATTTCATATTCAATCTCTAGGTTAGCATTGCAGTTTGAAAGATGGAATTGTTTCTGTTAATTAGAGAGGCCTCCAAATGAGAAGAGCAAAAATTCCATGAGAAGGGAACAAAAAGGTTTCTCCCATCCATATTTTTCAGCAAAGTACAATGACTTGCTGTTGCAGATGTTCTTCAAAACCACGGCTGAAGGGAAAAATACCTGGCCATAGGCACAGAATCAGTCAAGGCATGGTCACATGAACATTCACTAAATCTGTGGGTTTAGTCAACTTGCTGTCTCACTAACTACTCCAGTCAATTACTTTCCTCACAGCCTCTTTCATAGATGCTTCATTCCATTTTGCACTTTCTCCCCACTGTTACTCTGTTTGCTTTCCTTTCTTCCTGTGTTTATTGTCTCTGAAATATGTCACCAAAGAAAGAGGTATGAAGAAGATACTAAAATAATGTTTATTGCCTCCCTGTGATTCCCTTTGTGTGTCAACTCCCTTTTCCTTTCTCTATGCATTGAAGTTTGAGAAAGGAACACCTACGGATACATGCTTTGTATACTGTCCAACACTGTGGAGGCTTGTTTAAACTAGCTCTTGAATATTGCTATAATACTGCTTTAGTAAAAATGACTAAAAATAAATATGATTTACATTTATTGAGTATCTAAAAAAGCCAGAAATAAGATCTATGTCTTCCAGATCTCAGTCCTGAAGTTCTGCGCTGTAATATTATTACATTTTATTTCCATTTCCCCCCCCTCCCCGATGATTAGGAGGGAACTAGAGGAATTATAAGTTAGGTTCACCAATTCTTTTAGGCAAATTTTAGGTTCACCAATTCTTTTAGGCAAATTTCTTTACCCACTCACCAAAAGTAACCAAGAGGAATATAAAAAGACCTATCTAACTTCTGAGAATAGACTATGGCATGTGATATTAGAATATGAGCTTTTCAGCAATTGCACAACCAGATGGCTTCCCAGAGTACATGTCAACTAAAGTTTGTTCTACTGCCTGTGACCTTTCAAAAGCATATCAGCTTCCCTTTAGTCACGGAAGCTAAGGCTGACTTTTTTTTTGCAATTTTGTGACAAATTCTGTCCTTTTTAAAGAGTTTAACAAGTGTCCTTGAAAAGTCAATGTAGATGTAGAAATGCTTCCCTAGTGCTGAGTAAAACCCAACTTTTTGAACATAGTCAGTGAAGCCTAGTTCTCACATGCCTTCATCTAAATGAGACTGCAGGACACCTTTGGGACCTTCCAAGGTGCTGCAGAACAGGGAGTTTGAGTTATGAGATTGGATTCTTACATATTGGTTTTGTGTGAACTGGAGTTCATACAAAGGAGTACAAGTGTTCCTGTCATAGTAGCTCTGCTGTAAAAGGCCATTCCTTCCACAAAGCAACAGAACACTAATGCTGGACATTCCTGAAGGTCTCATCCACAAAGCCTCAATCACTGTGACTGTATAGCTGAAAAAAAAATAGTGAGAGAGAATATAAAGAGAGACAGACATCTTTTAGTCCTCACCAATAAATAACTTCTGTAGTGTCATAGGAAAAAAAAAGTCTTGACTTTAATGCATGTGACATCCCTATTATCTTAGGAAGTTATTGCTTATATGCCCTATGATGCAGCACTGTGGTTTCTTATACAAAAAGGAAATTACAATTGCAAAAACAGAGAATTGCTTATATGTCCTATGATGCGATTAAGATCACAAAAAACAGAGAACATGAATAACTCAAGACAGACAATTTTCACAGTGGGGGAAAATAGGAAAATAGAAGCTTTTATGAAACAGAGTTGATACTTGAACCTAGGATTGCTGCCCTGCATAGTGTTTCATCACATTCAAAAAGATGGTTACACATTTTAATTTTCTAGTTGCAGTTTTTATTCCCATAACTGTTGCTAAAGTAGTCTTTTTGGGGATGCACTGTAGACAGATGTTCAGAAACAGAGATAATCAACAAATTGATATTGTTTTAATAATAAAAAAAAGCAACTACTGTAAATTACTATGCTGATTTAGAGCTCCAGGTCATTGACTATTTTTTATCAGAATTAATGGGGTAGCAGGCAAAGGTTTGAAGATCCTAAGCTGTCTCAACCCTTAATGAAAAAAGAAAAAAGGGGAGCAGATCTCCTAGCCTTTGCATAAAACTTATTTAACTTCTTGCTATTTTCCGTCTTGCAGTAGGAGGAAGGTTTTGGCATCTTCTTGAATCTTTGTGCTAAAACATCTGTTCCCATAAATAACATTTTCCTGAAAAAATGAGAAACATTTTTCCAGGACCTGTGGATGACATTTCAGGGTAGTTGCAATAAAGCAGAATCTGAAGGTTAGCTTGCATGATTTGTTCTCATTAAGAATTGTTAAAGCTGCTTATAAAAATATAATTTACATCAAACAAAAAAACCTAAGTAATACAAAAGCAATAAGAGCACTGTAAATTCAGTAATTACTGCTTCTTTCATTACAGTGTTTTCTCTCAGGCTCTGGAGAAGTTAATGTTTGACTGACAAGGCTTTGAAAGTCTCTCCATCTCATCCTTTAGTAATAGCTGAGGAAGACTAGCCTTATGAGTTTTGTTGTATTTAATAATATAGCATGACTTTTCGTTTACTAGAAGAAAACAAGAAACAATACAGGAGGTATCACACAGGTGAACAGGAAAAAGAAGAAAAGAGAATGATCTTCACCACTCCTCTCACATCTCCTTAACTTCCTCCAAGCAATAGGTCAGTCAGTGGTATAGCTCTAACAAGTGTTTAACAGCTTAAACATAAAAAGAAGCATTGTGCCAGAGAGTAAGAAACAGTTACACAGGCACAAATATGTAGTAGAAAACTAAGCAGAAGTTATTCATTTAGTGATTTAAGACAACCCATCTTAAAGGTATTGGAAACTCCTGCTTTCCCAGGAGGTAGACAATTATAATAGGCTAAACAGCTGTTTAAAAAGTTGCTTCAAAGAAGAAAACAGATGCTAAACTAATTTTTAAATATTTTTCAGAAAGGAAAACAAAACAAACAAACAAATAACGACAACAAAAAAACCCCACAAACCCACTAGATTCATGAAAATCATGCATTTAAATACCTGGAGAGTTTTATAGCCTAAGCTGAAACCAAACAAAAAGCCATACAGCATGCTGTCTTTGAAAACCCTAGGTATTCTAGCACTATGTCCTTAGGCATCTATAACAAAGCTATCTGCATCTCAAGAATCTTCATGCTTCTTCTGGATTAGCTAACTGTGAGCTGCTGCAATTGAGGATTTAATTTCTAGATAGCTTGCTATGTTCTGCTAGGGCATTACAGGCATTTTCCCCAGGTTCAGCCACAGAGAGCAAGTCTCTGTTCCACAGAAGTGAAGAAATGGATGAATAGAAAACATTCCAAAGACCATTTTCAATTTCTGTAATACTTCCTTTCTGCATGATGAGTGTTTATTATACACACAAAATTCAAGTGATCCGTGTCTGTGCTATAGCAATTATTATGTCCTCATAAAAAAGCAAAAGTCAGCTCTTGGAGATATAGGCTTTGGGAGGTTAGCCTTCAGTTTACTGATCAGAATCCTGAAGTTGAGCTCACAAATTCCCACACAACAAAGATCCTAGATGCACAAACCAAACTGTATTACACTTGCTGTCCGCAATAATATTCTAAGTACTGATTTGAAGGGAATAGTCATGGTTGTGGTTGTTAAATCAACTAGGTACTACTTAACTTCTACTACTTAACTGAGTTTACTATCTACACTCTTTGGAATTGTAATTTTGCGTTTCAGTATGTTTTGAAGCCAGATTTTGGTTTTGATTAAGTTTATGGTAGTAGCAGAACATAAATAAAAAAAATAAAGTAACTTAAACCCCCTGTAACAATACAAATCATATTGTCATGGGAATATATCTTAATAGTTTACACATTAGCATCTAGAAATTAAAGCAGATATCCATTGCCATTAAATAGACATCCCAGATAATCTACCCAAGAATTAAGTTTTAATTCTATAAAATCCTGAAGCAATGTGCAAAATGATTCTAGTCTGGAGATGGACAAAGCCTTCTAAAGCTGGTTTTTGTGTCTTTTTCAAGATTTCATGTGATTAGACTTTTTCTTTTAAAAGCTGCCCCTTTCTTCCAGCTGCTAAGCAAGATTCCTTTTGGGAGCTGGAAACTTTCTGAAAAATGTATCCCATTAGTAATGTATGTGAAAATATCCATTCTGGGTAGCAGGACTGAAAATAATTTCAAAAGTTATAGCCCTCAGACAGCCAAAAAGTAGCTTGTCTTAACAAGAAAAATTCTGGAAGCAATAGTTTGTTCACTAAATTTGATCCAATCCTCTGTTCTTGTATGATATCATATTCTAGAAATAAGGCTGGAAGGAAGTTTTGGAGATTGTCCAGGTATCTAGTCTTTCCCCATCTTGAGTGGATCACAGTGCTCAAAAACATTTGTCTAGGTTGTTCTTTAAAGTTGTGATAAAAAGTTTCCCTGAGCGTCTTATGCAATCTATTTTTGAGAACAACTGCTCTTACTGTCAGACAGAAGGCATACAACAGTCAGTTTATAACCAATTATTGTGCTAGTATTGTCCTTTAGTCAAACAGAGTTTCCCTTACTTTACTTTCAGTATAGTTACAGAAAGTAATTTGGTTTCCTTGTGGCCTTCATTTTGCTATGATAAATAACTCAATTTTACTTATTCCAGAAAAACTACCTCTCTATTCTCTAAGATTGCTATTAATGTCTATTCTCTTGTCCAGTCTAATAGTTACTTCAAATAGGGAGTAGAAGCAACACTCAATCCTCTGTCTAGGAAAGGTCATCCTTGAGATGAGTGCTGATTAAGTTGCAAAATAACATCTGAATTTTGAGCAGCCAAAATCCAGTTTGCAGCGGACAGCACTACAGAACAAATGGCTCACAAACCTACCAGGGACACCAGTGAAATCTTTTCCAGCCAAAAGTAGGACATTGTTAGTTCACTAGAAGTAAAATATCTCAAGGAAATGTATCATTTGAACAAAATCATTTTGAAAGAAAATGCATATGGAAAAGGGTTGTCAAATTCCCATAAAGTGAACATACTATTTTGATAATTGATGTTTTTCCTTCTCCCATGTCTAAAGTGGAAAGAATTCTGGGAAAAATGTAAAATTAGATTCTTAGAGATCTTTATGTATTGGCCACTAAATGTAGCATCTGTTTTTTTAAAAGATGACTTTTATAATGCCTGGGATATTTTCATTTAAGAGTGCACTATTCTCATTGTACTAAATACACAAGCCATGATAATCAACTAAGTTAAGTTCCCTACAAGTTTACTCCTTTTTTCAATCCTCTTCTCATTTTCTGCCTTCTTTCTTTTCCCTCCTACTTCTCCTCCCTTGAACACAGTGTTAAAAGACTGTGACCAAGAGCTGTTGTTGAGCCAGCCTTGTGGAACAAATCTGCTGAATATAGCTGAATATTGTATTATAGAAATGAAATTTAACATTGAGTCACAGTAATAATAATTAGGGGGGAGAACAAGCTGGTTTTGAAGACCTGTTGTCATTCGTGACAAAAGATGTGGTCAACTTACTATTTCTCTGTCAAAATCCTAGGTATTTCAATGTGGCTGGCAATAAAAAAGTGAAATATTAATGTGCTTTGGTCATATTCATGAATATTCTGCAATAGAATGAGTTTTCTAATGCAATGTAGGTAGGGATGTGAGATCTGTTAAAGAGAAGAAGATTGCCAGTGCTTGAAGAAACATTTTGCTGAGTGAAAAAACACACAGAGTTCAACCATCTCTGTGCTTCAAAGATATGGCTGAAATTTCCCCTGAAGCCTACAATACTGCAGGGAAATGAAGAGTCAAAAAAATGCCTGTACTGCAAGCTGTACAGTTCTGTGGTCACTGAGAAGTTCCAGTGATCAAAACTTTGAAATATGTATGGATCCTCTGAAAACCTCAANAAACAAAACCAAACAACAAACCAAGCAACCAAACATGTCTAGCATCCCACAAGTTAATTGTGGAACCTGTCTTCTGGTTATTTCTCCTGCTATGTGATTTTATAGTTTACAGGCAAAGATTTGAAATAAAAGAGAATCAGTCTGAGTGCTAATTGTAGCTAAAAGAAATACTAGAAAAGTTGCTACATGTTTTGAGTAATTCTAAAGCTGGGTATTCAAACAGTTAAGTGTAGTGCTTGGAAGGAATAGCTTCTAGCTGAAATGCTGGAGGAAATAGCACGGAAAAATTATGTGGAGAGGTTTTTGTTGGGATTTTTTCTTTTATTTCTTTATAACTTGGGTTTATTTCTGTGTCCTCTTGCTTTCTGTTTTTTTGCCATAAACATATGCTGATTTTTTTTATTATTATTAGACTCTATTGTCCTAGTTTAGAAGAAAACTAGATGTCTGTTTTGACTAGTCAGGGAGCCTCTCTCCCAAAAACCACCATAACCTTTGAAATTAATACACTTTAATCAGAAAAAAATATAGAAAAAGGGTAAAAGTTCTGGCTGTAAATATATGTATATATAGATATACAACCAAAAAAAGAGAACAGAACAACCAGCAACACTGTAACCAAAACCTTTAAATGAATTGAGTTTTATCTTTGCTCCTTTCAGTGCAATTATANCTGTCTCAAGGGGTTCTCCAAAACTTCAGTGAAGGCAGCTTGTGTCAGTACAGGTTTCTCAGAGTAACAGGAGTTGTGTAAAAGTGCTAGTTACCTTTTAAGGTCAGCAATAATCTTTTCTAAGATANGGCAAAGATTTGAAATAAAAGAGAATCAGTCTGAGTGCTAATTGTAGCTAAAAGAAATACTAGAAAAGTTGCTACATGTTTTGAGTAATTCTAAAGCTGGGTATTCAAACAGTTAAGTGTAGTGCTTGGAAGGAATAGCTTCTAGCTGAAATGCTGGAGGAAATAGCACGGAAAAATTATGTGGAGAGGTTTTTGTTGGGATTTTTTCTTTTATTTCTTTATAACTTGGGTTTATTTCTGTGTCCTCTTGCTTTCTGTTTTTTTGCCATAAACATATGCTGATTTTTTTTATTATTATTAGACTCTATTGTCCTAGTTTAGAAGAAAACTAGATGTCTGTTTTGACTAGTCAGGGAGCCTCTCTCCCAAAAACCACCATAACCTTTGAAATTAATACACTTTAATCAGAAAAAAATATAGAAAAAGGGTAAAAGTTCTGGCTGTAAATATATGTATATATAGATATACAACCAAAAAAAGAGAACAGAACAACCAGCAACACTGTAACCAAAACCTTTAAATGAATTGAGTTTTATCTTTGCTCCTTTCAGTGCAATTATATTTACGGACAGCAGGGGTGGTGCCATGCCTTGGCTGGCTGTAGTAGTGGGTTTTCCAGCAAAGCAAAGGCAAAGGGGCAGGGAGAGACACTGGCTCCCTCTCTGCTGACTTGCGTGAGAATGGCATTGCAAAGGGACAGGGTGGAACCTTTTCCATGGGCAATGTAGAGACTTCTCCTCCTCCTTTGTTCGAAGTCAAAGTGCTGGGGATAGGAGCTGGTGGTGGTGATCTTCAGCCATTCCTCTGCAGACAAAAAAAACCCTGTCCCTCAGGAAAATCTGCAACAAATCCAAGGCAGCAGCGACTGTTCTCTCTGATGGGCAGCACAGAGCACGCAGATCTGGGGGGCCAAACCAGGGCAGCTCAGCTCCCTCCAAATGCCTCCATGAGCCCAGCAAAACAGTGGCTTCCACTCAGAGCAGCTGCCAACAAAAGGAGTCCAGAACACCGGAAGAAACCTCTCTTCCTCTCCATTCTCCTCCTCCCAGCTATCCAGCTGCAATTTTGAGCCATCAACCACCCCTTTGTACTTGTTCCTGGCCCTTAAGGTCCCAAAACCTTTGTGCTGGTAGGGAGAGGAAAAATTCCTAGAACGATCTTTTTTGAAACTGCAACAACTATTTATCAAAAATTTTCTGAGTCATTAGAGTCCATGTAAGTCAAGCTTTTACCCTGCTCTGCCCAGAGTGTGCAATTTCTTAATAAAAATGTGAGCTTTGTGTTTTGGATTTAATATACAAATAATGTAATAGCTATATTCACATGCTCTTCCGTAAACTTTCCTTTGAAAGCCCTGGTGTTGCTATTACAAAATGTGAAGCCAAGTTACACTTCCATGAAGTGGAAATGCCCTCTGTGTTATCCTCTGCTGCATTTCTGTCCTTCATGCTATGCTTTTGTTTATTCTTTAAAAGAATATCAGTCTTAACCAGAACTAAAGGGATGTCTGTGCCAGTGCAAAAACCTGATTAAGTGCAACATATATGAAAATGACGCAACACACCTGCTATGTCTGCCAACAGTGTTTGAACCATCAGAAAGTCCTACTAAGTACATACTCTATAATAACATCAAACCTTTGACCTTGTATACAAGGTCATATCTGAATAATTTGGTTATGTATGCAGATATCCAGCTGAGCTGAGTTTTAAAATTACTGACCTTATTTGGAATGGCCTGTAGTTTACTTCTGCTTTCCTCTGCTTTTTCAGCACTGCTAACACTGTGTTTCAGAGGCAATTTCTTTGTTCTGTACAGAGAGATAAACTGTGAAATTAAGCCGCATCAGCACAGCAACTTAGTTTATTTAACACATTTTTCTGAGTAACAAGTACAAAAAAGGAAGAGCTGAAGTGAATAGTTTTCCAGTGAATTGCTATCTGTATTTCAGAAACGTATCAGTCTACAAAATTCCCATAAACCAGTTAGGTTTTTATATATTTACATAACACAGCTAATTGCAGATAGCTATGTATTCTTTCCTTGCATTGCTTAAAATATTGGCACAGAAATAACACTAGATCTATCTTGTGGCAAAATGCCATAGTGTTGTCCAATTTCCGAGGAGCCATATGGCAATGGTACAGCCATCTGTTTGTCTTGATATGCCTTTCCTGGCAAACCTTTTACCCATATGGGTTATTGGTGCCCTCATCTGTGTATATCATGAAGAGGTTCAAAACCAAAATCTATAATTTTCCCTGGTATAACTTTTAACAATTACACTGAACATAAGATCACACTATCAGCATGTTTAACCTCATTCATATTTGTTATGTACACACCTGCCTTCTTCTGTTAGATGCAGGAACAATTTGATTTCCAGAATTTGTGAAAGCTGTCATCACAAGCTGTCAGGTTCGAGGCATCATAATCATCTCTAAGGACTGATAGCTTGTGCTTTGTGGATTTGAAACTTCATCACTAAAGAGATTAAATGATCCGTCCTTTTACATGCTGACAGGGTAGCAATTTTGTGTCAGTGTAGAGATTCACACATTCAGACAATAAGGCCATGCCGAATGTAGGCAGAGTCCTTTTATATTTTCTATGACAGCCATTTTCAATAATGTCTAAAATATTTGACATGCACTGTTTAGAACAATTTTAAGTAAGGGAGTGTCGGCTTTCAGCCTGGTGTATTAGCAAGCCTGAGTGAAATCATATTATAATCCCATTTAGCAATCTGCTCTTTAATTTCCTCTTTATGTGAAAGAGTTGTTGCAAATTGGATACACCCAGAGTACAAACCAGATACTTTAAGTGTATATATGTTTCAAATCATATTAGAATAGATAAATATAGGTGTTGAGAGATTGCTTGCAGAAAGTGAATTTCTGAGCAATCCAAACTCCTTTAGCTCCGTGAGAATCCTGCAGATATGTCAGCTAAGCAAGGACACACACCTGCTGTTTGTCCGTTAGGCCTTGGTTACTCCCTACAAGTACATCCTTGGGAGCTTCCCAACTGCCTGGCTGATCTCTGGACATGGTTCTGAAAACATCAGGATGAGATAATATAAACATTGGACTTGTGAGATACAGACTTGTAACCAATTAGAAGTTCTAGCGTGTTGGGGTAAGAACTTTTTAGCCAATAAGATGTACCTGTAACCCTATATAAACTGTGTGCTGTGTGGAATAAAATGGCTTCACTTTAAATCTCATAGATTGGTGTTGTGAAGTCCTTGCTCTCCGTGAAACTTTGTTTACTTTATATAGCCTTTTCTTATTTGGAGGGGTTTTTTCCCCTGTTTTTAAAATAGTACAAACAATTCCATTTCAGATACCAAGCAAATGCAAAAATGCAAGGAAAATAGCATAAGCTAATATATTTATGGGGCCTATACTGAATTTAGAACATAATGAATTGTTTGAAGTTTTTAGGTGTTTGTTAACTCATGAAATATATTGACTTGTTGCATTGCAAAAATTTATAATGCAGTTTATTTATGACATTCATTGGTTTATTTGGCAACTTTATTGCCTTTGTTCGAAATTTCATGTTTTGTGTGAATTATACTAGTTCCAATTCACACAATGTATTTTTATGAAAATTTAATTAGATTATACCTCATTTTCTGATAGGATTTTTAAAAAAATGGTAAATGTATTTGGTTACATTTTAAGTGGTTTATATCTGCTGCTTATGTCAGTTTAGTGAATTTTAAGACAAAAATTTCTTTGATTCTCAAGGATCTCTACCATGACCCTTGTGTTTTAAAATTCTTTCTTAAATAATAATCCATTAGGAAATCATGTGTCCCATCCTTTTCTCTTTTAGATGAATTTGACCAGAGTTCCCACCATTCATTTTAGAACTAAGATTGTTCTTCAGCCCTTCAAAAATTTCTGCTATCCAAAACACTAACAAATCAACCATTGTCTTTGATACTAGCAGGACTTTGTCCTGCATACAGCAGAAATGAGACATATTTTAACTTTATATGTCATAAAATATGGCAAATTTCTGTGCATATGTGTGTTTTCATCTCCATTGCTTCTCTGTATGACATGTGTCTATGGTCTACAGACATGCAACAATTTATGGGTCTTTTTTTTCTAATCACCCTCTATGCTTGTTCACACATCTTCCTCTGCTATCTGTGGCTTGTGTATTTCAGAGGTAGATGTTTAAATTAATTTAGGCAGTAAATGAGTTCTATTTTTGTATAAAACCTTTCAGTGAAACAGAGGGCAAAGTATTCTCAAGACTGTTTGTCCAAGGCTGAGCTGAAAAGGGAAGTTTTAATGATTGAGGAGTTAAATAAACTTAATACCCCCTAACAATGTTCAGACATTTCTGCCTTCTCTTGCTTCCTTTAAACTTTCTGCTAACTGAGGACCTTTGCATTTAAAAAGCTGCCTGTCTTTCCAAGGGGTCAAAGTTTCTATTTCAGGACATCTTGACCATATCCTCTTGGTCCCAATTTAGTAAATATATCTGAGTTTGGCGACTCAGATTGTGCCTTAAAGGTCTTGGCATAAGTAAGAGACAGCTGTGACATTTCTCCCTCTTTTGTCCAACATGCCAGTGTCCTAGCAACACATAAATAATACTGTCATGAAAAGATACTAGGGCAGAAAGAATAAAAAGATAAAGTATTGGGGTGCAGTGACTATCAAAGTAAAATAGAAGATAATAGTCTTAAATATACTGGTTTCTGGAGTCTGCTCTACAATTGCACCTAGTTTCTACAGAGGGTCAGAGATCAGAGGCAATACACCTACACCAGCATGTCCCTTCATGCAAGATACTATTGCCACTGGTAGTCCCTGCTAATTACTCCAAGGCAATACAATGATAACATAATCATACTTCTTTCAGAACCCACTCTAGAATTTTTTTGCTTGTTTCTCTACATCCTGCAGCTCTACTGTCATTTATAAGACTATTCTAAGAGAAAATGTAAACCAGATTTGGGTACTTGAGAACATGAGACTACAGCTGAATTGTGGAGGGAGACAGTCTTCAGCGCTTCCCAAAATCCTATTCCCTAATAATTTCAGGCTGACGACACACCCAGACCTCATCACATCTCCATAGAGGTGAAAGTTTGCCTTAAACTTTCTTGAAAAGAATAGGCAGAAATCTGAGTGGAGGAAGGAATCGTATGTGTCTAAAGGTCTTGAGACAAAATGGAATGGCAGCTGGAACAGATAGCCAGACTCAGTCCATCATGTAAATACAACATATGTTTGTTTTGAACACAGAATTTGTAAAGATGTGGAGACAGTGTAAATTTCTAGAAACTTCATCACATTACAATTCCTCGGGTAGCCTGTGTACCACTTTCCCCAAGCCATGTCTTGTGTTACTATGAACACACCACATAAAGAAATAATATAATCTGAAAGTTCAGGTAGCTTTAGAAATAAGGCTGTTAGATCTCAGTTAAGTGTCACTAAGTAAGTTTGCAGCTGAACACTCCCCTAAGAATCTCAACCAGGGATTTACAATTCATGAAGGAGCAGAGGTTTAAGCAAGAGTAGAGTTAATTTTTTGCACAGTAGCTAGTATGGGACTATGTTTAGGGTTTGTGCTGAACAACGATGATAATAGAGGTTGTTTGGGTTTTTTTATTATTGCTGAGCAGTGCTTAAGCAGAGCCAAAGCTTTTTCTGCTCTTTGTGCTGCCACCTCAGTGAGGAAGTTGGAGGTGCATGGAAAGTTGGTAGGAAACACAACCAGGACAGGTGAACCTAACTGACCAAAGGAATATTCCATACCACATGACATCATGCTCAGCTTATAAAGCTGGAAGAAGGTGGTGGAAGGGGAGGATGTTTGGAGTGATGACGTTTGTTTTCCCAACTGACTGTTGTTTGTGATGGGGCTCTGATCTGGCAATGGCTGAACACATGCCTGACAAAGGAAGCAGTGAATTAATTCCTTGGTTTGTTTTTCTTTCATGCTTGGATTTTTCTTTTCCTATTAAATTGTCTATATCTCAACCCACAAGTTTTCTAGCCTTTTTCCCTTCCAAATCTCTCCCACCGATCCTTCAGGTGGGGGAGTGAGCAAGTGGCTGTGTGGTGCTTGGCTGCTGGCTGGAGTTAAACCATGACATCGACTTTTAATGAAATCAGTGTAAAGTCAGCTTATAATAGCATTAATCAATGGCTTAGTACAGTTAACAATAATAAAATTAAATGGTCACAGCATAGAACTCACTGTAGATAAAGAAATAGGCTTAGTGAAGGCTTTAGTGTTTTTTTCCTCTTACTGACAGTAGGCTACATAGATTTGCAGCTAATGAACTCATCAAGCATACCCGTGACTTTATTAGAAAATGCAAATTTACCTCTTGAGGTACAGTATTTAACATATGAATACCATTAGTTGGCAGTGATGTCAGGAATAATTCCGTTAAGCAGACGACCAATGTACATGTCATCCTCACTTTGATCCTTGTGAAACAGCTCTTGCTTCTGGACAAGTCTCACAAAACACTGCTGTTCTCCAGCGAGTCATGTGAAAGCATGGCTGGAAGGCTCCTGGCATATTTTCCAGTGTGCTATTAATGGACAAGATGTTTGGCATTAACACTGTGAACAAAACTGTTCATTCCTCTAAATCCACTCAGGCCTCCTATACAATGTTCAAGTTCACTGATTTCTTAGGGCAAAAGCGTAAAAAATCCTCTATGGAAACACACTAAAACTGCTGGTAACTACAGATTTTTCAGTAAGTAAAGACTTTAAAATACTTGGAAAATAAGAATATTGAATTGTTTCTTTTTTATTAACATCAAATTGGATAACAATTGCAAAGTCTGGTGTTTCATAAGAGGAAAGGGAAAAAAGGTACTGTTCTACATATGAAGAACAACACCTTGTGGCTCAACTGATTCACTGGTCTCTCAAGAAAGTCACAAGATCACTTTTACTGAGAAGCTGCTCTACAGAAAAGAAACACCATTTGTTTTTTTTTTTCCCCAATGAAAAATGAAAAAAACCCTCAGATAACAGGAGCTCTCTAGCCTCTTTGAGTATTATAAGTACCTTTTCATATGCCCTTTTACAAGGTCATTTCAACAGACTGATTGTAAGAGGTGAACAAACAAAAGTATTTTTTTCCATTTTGTAAAACTGATTGCTTCGGTAAACAAGACACGGTTTGGCTGTGATTCACAATAAATAGTACACAGAGGAGGCTTACCATTTTGCAGGTGTTGTTGGCAGCAGGTAAAAGGACCATCACCACGTACTTGCAGAAAAAGAAGCCATACTGGTTAAAATGGGTTACTTGACAAGATATCTAAAATTGAACTAATGTTTTATTTTATCTTTTTGTTACTTTTAGTCAGTTAATTCTGAAATCATCCTAATGCTTATAACATAGACGGAAGTTTTAAAACCAGATTATATGCTAGCAGTAATGAAACCTACATCCAGTTTCAGAGATGTTTTTAGAGTGCTAACTCCAGTTTGGCTTTTCATCTCTTGTCCATAAGTGACTAAAAGGAAAAGATGTCTGGGGCATAAAAACTCCAATTTTTTTTAAAAAGAAGAAGGGATGAGAAATTATTAGATTAAAAAGAAGACATAAAATACTGCTTGAATTTATTTATGCTGAATCTAAGCTAAAATTTGAACTTTTGGGAAAGAAAAAAAAAACAAAAAGCAAACACAACAATAACTAAATCATTACTCCAAAAAAACCCTCACAGTGGAACAGCACTTCCTTTTATGAAGGACTGAAAAAAGTTATTAAAGTTATTACTCGCTCAAAACAAGTCTTTGTGTGGGCAGAGGGGGCTGATCAGGTTCTGCCAAGGTGTAATTGTGCCCTATTGCCCCTATAACCCCACTCCCTTGTGAGCCCTTAGTGCAGCTGTCAGTCACTGGCACACTTGAAACACCACACTACACCCTCTGGAGTCCCTAACCCAGCCCCAGGATGGTACACCAGAAGCTCCACCCATGGAGAATGACCACAGGAGTCCAGAGCAAATAAAACCAACACCACATGACCCTACCATTCTTGGGCTTGACATAGCCAAGTCTACACTGGATCTAAGGTGGTAGCTGTGCTATAATTCTATTTCTTTCTTTCTCTCTCTCTCTCTCTCTCTCTATTTATTTATTTCTTCTCCTCCTAATTTCCTTTTATTGATATTTGGGTAACTTAAACCTGGATGGGATAAATTCTGCTAACTCAATGTTTTGTAAAATTCTTTATGTTGATTGAATTGCTTTAAACTTTGGGCTAGTTCTCTTATTTTCAAAAGTTTCCCAGGTGAAGTGTGTTATTTTGACTCCTCAAAAAACATCTTAGTGTTTCTCCCATGCAGGGCCCCAAGGTTTAAAAGAGCTAAGGCCCTTTTTGCAAAGTTGATGCTTTGTGAAATGCTTTATTTTCGTTGAAGGTTGCCCTGCGAACTTTTGCCAGGTTCCCTTATTTTCTAGTTTTCCAGCAAAAGTGTGCTATTTTGACCACCGAAGAAACATGTGTAGCATCTTCTCCTGTGTGCTCTTTCAAGGTATAAAAAGAACTCAAGGACTTTTTTGGAGCCATGTATCTTTTTAACATAAAACCCCTAAGATGAGCTTGTGGAAAGAGCCTAGGGTCTTACACGTCTTTTCTCCTCCTGCCCCTCATTACCTGTTTGCTGAAGAGTTTGTGCCACTAGCACTCCATGACGGCACAGCACTACAACTTAACACATCTTCAACCCCAATTTTTAGATCAAGAGAGATGGAAAGAAGCTGTGGCACTGTGAGGAGACTGAGACCATGTAAAGGTGGAAAAGGAGGGAAAAAAACCGTCCTGAGAAAGACTGGTCCATTGTTATTTAATATTTTCTATTCTTTAAAATTACATTTTCTAACACTGACCAGCTAATCAAGTGTTATGAACATTAATCAAAGAGAAAAATAATACAACTTCAGTCATAACTGGATTGGAACTGGAAGTAAATGGAAAAAATCTACTGGTTTGTCCCACTTAACACAATAGGATAAAAGGAAATACAGAAATAAAGTCACTGGGTCCTTTTTTCTAATACAAGACAGAGGATTACATGGTGACAGGATATTTCTGATGCAATTGTTTCCACTTCAAGATAGTTGCAAATGATTTGTAAGAGAATGCAGAGAATTTTCAGCATAAATATACACAAAATAATTTGTTGTTTGTGCTATGCTTATGCCCACCTAAAATACATGAATACAATGACAAGAGTTTGAATTGATGAGGAAAAGAGAATTTGAATGCACAAATCCCAGAAGGATGGTTGCAGGAAAAATAATATTCTGAATGCATGACTGTGACTTGTATAAAAAGTAATGGACTAAATTCCAGTTTTCTTTTGAAAGAAAATTCCAGTTTATTGACCTGACTCTTTATACATGTTGATTTTGGCAAGATTTCATATTTCAGTGAAAACTAGTCCCGTCAAAACTGGTGAAACCAGCTTTGTTTTCAGGCTTACTGATCGAGTTATGCCCTAAAGCACAAGAATTTCTATACCCTATGTTGGAACAGCAGTAGTAGTCCAAAAGTTGTTGATGATGTGGAGTGACCTGGATGGGTCACTCGTTGCTTACTTTTCTTAGAGACTGAAAAAGATACCAGCTTTTTTCACAATGGTATGTACATAAGGTTTCCTTCTCTGCCTATCCTAAGCCAGTATCCTTATATAGGTTGGAGATCACCTCTTCACTGACTTAGAAGGCAAGTTCCTAACTGTCTATAACTCATTATAAAAATTGTCTTTATAACATATTCTCTTTAATTGAACTGTACCCAATTAAACTACAATATTTTGTTACAAATCTCATATGCTTCCTTTAATTTTATTATGTCCTGCTGCCCAACAATTCAGTAGTAGACTGAATATGCTTCACTCATTTTTTCTACACTTTTAAAGTGCTGTGTTATGAAGTTTCAGGTTGATTTCTCTGTGAACTATGCTTGCAATTATCCAAGACCATATCTATAGAATCTACTGTTTTGTTTCTAGAATTGGTGCAACTTGATAGAAGCAAAAAGCTAACACTGCAATCTTTCATGCAGACTTCATTTTGTTTGTCATTTTTGCCTTAATCTAATTTAAAATGTGTCTGTTAGAATACAAATTTGCTATTCTTGTTTGAAAACAGAATTCACAGAATAGCTTTGGTCAAAAAGCTACAATAAGAGCACTTCTCGTTCTGATTATGTATTCTGTCAGAATGAAAGATATCTTAGAAATGTACTGTACTGCATAGTCCAAAAGACTTAGTACTGTACAGGGCTAACAGTCACAGAGTTGCAGTGGGATAATGTACTTGAAAAAAATATTCAACATGAGGAATCAAAATAGCTGGAGAGGCTTGTTTTTGTGGTGTCTTTTGTTTTGGGGGGATTTTTGTATGTGACTAAAAATAGAAGAGAATGAAAAGAAAAAAAGAAAAGAAAGTAAGCAGTTATTAATGAAAACAGGGCTACACTTTGCTAAACAGGCTTCCACTTAAATTATAAATTAAAAGACAGTTGTTATTATTATTTCTTCTTGTTAAATAATAAATAAAAATAGTTGTGAGGGTAAAATTCCACTTATATAGATGACATAAAATTCTCCATAATTATTTGGACTCCTTAGGAACCATTTCAGAAAGACTGAAGAGTACCTGAGTATGGAAACGAAATTATTCTTTTGACACATCACTCTTCCAGGGCAACAGGGTGGTATCACTTATTGTCTCAGCTTCACAAGTTAGACAATATTCAAATGATAGGTATGTGACACCTTTACAAAAGGAAACGTCACATTAAAAATTGAAAATATTAAGAATAAGTTAGACAAATGCACCTGTGAAGTATGAGTAGCTAAAATCAGAACAGAGGAGAAAAAAAGTGAATTAGCATACAGATATGCTTTAGAATGCCATGACAACACAGAGACAGGCAGGCTCAGGCTATTTCATATCATTCTGTTTGACTTCTTCTTGCCCCTTGCCTCTCAACTTTCAGTCCAGGAGAACAAGTGCTTTGTGTGATATTTTAATGAATTCTTTGCACATTTACTGTCACTAAACCCTATTTTCTCACTGTTAATTATAACAGTTCTCCTGTTAGTAAAAAATAAATGCCATTCTAATGATGCCTAATTCTTTATTTCTCCCTTTGGAAGAAAGCAGAATTAATGTTATAGCAACCTGTTTAGGATGCTTTAATTCAGATTCTTTCAATATTTTCATTACCTCATAATTTCAGAGGTTTCAAAGCTTACAATATTTATTCTGTGCACAACTGGACAGGCCTGACAGTGCCTAAGACCTAAGCCTGGAGCCAAAGTCAGTATGCCACTCTAAGAAGGGTGAGTGAACAAGCTAGGTCATTCACATATATACAATAAATTTCTGCTAAGTATATAGAAAGATCTGTAATATTTGTAGATGTTTTATGTCTGCTGTAATAAGTAAAGATATATCTAATCACATCCATGTGGTCTTTTGAGGGACAACTGTATTATTGTTTATAAGTTTTTTGTAAATCAATGGATGACAGATAAACACTGATTGTTCTGAGGTAATCTGATTGCTTTCCCTGATCCAGTGCTATATGATGCACACAGTAGGCATATCACTTTTGTCCCCTCTGAAAAAAAGCAAAAGTGTCTGTCATTTTAGTTGCTGTAATTTATATTTTTTCTGAGGAAGATGAGTCCTTATAAAGCAGAAGCAATTTTCTGCAACATTATATATCCTGTAATACAGGAAGAGTTATGACATTCCATCAGTAAACTACACAGCTCCAGCTCTTCTTTCCTTTTAACAATCAGCCTTTTAAAGGAACACTGTCTATGTTCAAGCTATGAGGCTAAATTAGTAAATCTGTTGCTAATAAATAGCCTAGGTGAAAACACATTAATGAGTGAAGAATCTTAAAAGTCAAGATAAGTTAAAATATCTCAGCCATTTTTTAGTACAAATTATACAAACTGAAAAACTAAAAAAGGGTGCTGTGTATCACCAAATTTGGAGTATTTCTTATTTAAACAAACAAACAAACAAACAAATAGATAAATAGATAGATAGACAGATTAGATAGATAGATAGATAGATAGATAGATAGATAGATAGATAGACAGACAGATAGATAGATAGATAGATAGATAGATAGATAGATAGATAGATAAATAAATAAATAAATAAGAAAGAAAAAAAAAGAAAGAAAGAAAGAAAGAAAGAAAGAAAGAAAGAAAGAAAGAAAGAAAGAAAGAAAGAAAGAAAGAAAGAATCTTCAACAGGGGATCACCTTCCTGTCCTGTTACTTATAGAGGGACAAAACTGATTGTGTGGGAACAAAGAGGGTTCCAAAGCCAGGAAATGTCATTTCCAGCAGCAGATATCCTATCAATCACAGGGACACTCACAGTACTTGATATGCTTTGTCCTGGCTTTCTCCAGACTCCTAATGTCACTTCTGTAAAGTTTGAAGTCAGCCCTTCTCATATCATTCTTACCCATGCTGTGTGTCACATTACCTTAAGAATACACAGAAGAAGAGATCAGCTATACAGGAAGAAATGTAGAAAGAAGTTGGACTGGCATTTTGAAGGTATAAGCAGTGCGTTCTTCCAAGACGCTTGCCCTTGCTCTTGTAGGTAAACCTGAAAGATTCTTTTCAAAACTATTATTAGCCTCCTGAAGTCTATGAAAAACTTCTGTACACAAATTTCTTTTGCATTTGTGAAAATTTTCAAATTAAATATTAGTGTATTTCTTTACATTTAAGCAGATAGTTAGCAATATTTTTTGCTTAACATTGGCTTTTAAAATGTGTTTCCAAGTATTAACATATTTAATTTGCAACTCCAGTTCATGCATATTTTAACTGCAGTGAAGATTACAACCTTACCTTGTGACATGTAGCAAGGGTATTTTCATCAGGTCATAGGTAGATATTACTGAGATTTTTGTAGCGAAGAGTAGATCTTAACCTGTGCAGCTTATATTTCTAGAAGTGTTAACATACGCTGAGGACACTGGTAATGCTATTTTGGACTCAGCAGTCCTCCATGACACCAGGAAAGGTGGAATTACTGTTGCCTTCCCTAAGGGATTAGGAAAATCAGTTCCACACTTGTATGGAAGAATATTGGGTTCCTTGAGAGAATTCGGCATTTAGAAATTAAACTAAATCAGTTCACCTTGCAAGTAGAGAGTGACTTCAATACAGCAGCTCTTATTTAGAAAACATACTTCTAAAAGAGCCAACAACTAAGGCAGCCTTGTCAGTAAGCTTGATGTTTTATCAGAATAAAATCTTATACTGAAAAATCTCTCTCACCAAAACTTTGTTGTAATTCAATATTAGAAGAAAGATTTCACTAGAAGAAAGAAAATTGATATATGACACAGTTGAAGACAGTATGGAAGTAAGATTATGTTTTTACTGCATACTCAATGATCTGAGAGCACATTTTATGAAAATTTATTTCTAATGGGATGAGTTCCTAGGTACCACTCTGTGGGCTTAGTCCATGAATTTAGTGCTTCAAAATATGCTAGACTTTGAAGGAAAGGATTTAAAGATGAGTCATAACAGTCAAAGCAGAATAAAGTTATGGAAGCAATTTTAATTTTTTTTATTATTGTAGTAAAAGTTTATGGTTTATTTTTGCTTCCATTGCAGTGACTAGCATAATTTCCATTCTCTTCTTAGCTTTCTGTTGTCTATTTACCTATCCTTTAAGTTGTTCAGAGCTAATTGTGACTTCCTCTCAAGTTCACTGGAGTGTATTGGTTTGAAATCAATTTATAGATTCTAATTCCCAAGGAAACGAGAGCAACTCCTTTCTATTACTGTGGCCAGACCCTTTGCCCAGGTGAAAGTACTGTATTTGAGTTTGTATTTCTCAGATGTAAGAAAGGACCTGACTGAAATATATTAACTTATTCTGAGGGAAAAGAATCTCAATCTTGTGTTGATTATTGCTCCACTTGGTATAAATACATTTAATATTGGAATATGGATGTTCCATTTTGTAATTCCAGTCGTCATATGTGGAACTTTTCAAATGCTTATAAAATATTCAAATATTCATTGAGCCAAAATAAAAATGTATGTGACCCTGTAGTCTTTGCAAAACCTTTTGCCTGTTTTATGGTTCCTGTTTCAGAATATATTTTATAATTCATATGAAAACAGAGAACATCACTATAAGTTATCCAGATTAATTTATCACAGCATATTTGATAGAGCAGGTTGGACTTTTCTTCTAGGAAAACCTGAATAACCTTTAGAGCAATGGAGGAAGCTCTAACTGGCCTTTTGAATTTTATTACTTTTAGGAGTTTCTTTGTTTTTTGTGTATATGGATGAAATATTTCACACAAAACTGAGTAATGTATTTATGTAGACATAGAAAAATGAAAAAAAAAAAAAAAAGCCTGACTGTCATTTGCTCAGTGAACAAGACATTGCCAGTCAGAAACTTCCTTTCCCCACTTACCTGATCAGGTGAGTACCTAAGGAGCAATTATTTAAGTGGTTCTATGTTTTTGAAAGGGAGATAAAAAAGTCCACTAGAACACACCCTAAAGGAGATCTCAAGGAACCATATGCATGGAAGCACTCCTTCCAACTCTCATGGCCCATAGGAAATGGCTGGCTTTGGCAGCGGTTCATATGGAAATTTTTAAGTATTAGTTCATATTCTTATGTGTATTTATTAAATCAGGAGAAAAATCACTGAGGTCTACCTTGTTTTGCAGAGAAATAATTAATGATCTCAGGTCATAGCACAGATAATTAAAGATAAACAAACCAAGGTCTAACTTAACAAAAAAAAAAATATCAGAAATGACTATTCTATGTGGCACTTAAGAGTGTTTATTTTCAATATAATTTTAAGTAAAATAATTTAATAGTTCTTATGCTGTTTTATACCATTTTAGGGAAACATAACCTGAATATCATGCAGTCAAGTTTCCCATATACAATAGTCAGAGTAGTAGCAATTTCACTTTTTACTTTTCCCATATAAAATGCATGTCCACACAATCTTTTAAGCAGAATGCTTTGGCATCAGGTCAATATTCAGTGAAATCTTACTATCTGTAGGCTGCCTATATACATGCGAGATATTTTTTTTCAGAGAGAGGGATTTTCAGAGCATTGAGCAAACAAGAAAAGAAGTCTTATTTCCTTATAGCTATGTGTCCTGAATATTCACAGTAGCACATTTCAAACACATCCATAAGGATAGTTGCATTGTAGTATGGTGGACTCTAAAAATATGGTAAGGATTCAGTTTTTTGGCCATGTACTGCAAAATAGAGAGACTAAGACAGCAATAACAGATGGCACAACTTAGAGAAGAAGAGACCTACAGAATGAAATAGACTATGGAGAGGAGCTTACATTCATTCCCTGCATTTCATACATGCTGTAGCTGGACCCTGTTTTCCAAATGACCATTACTATTTGGAGAATATTCAGTGCTTCCTGAGGAGCATGTTCTTTTTCAGTTTTATCCAAAAGGGAAGGATCAGGGAAGCCAAGCAAAGCACGTTGGGGACTGATTGCAAACAGATGCTAAAGTGTTTCTGTAACCATAGCACCATTTTATTGGTTCAGTTACTCTCTAACAGGCCTTTGGCATCTTCCTGTGAACTACATTCTCATTAAATATATGGATTTATTTGGGTAATGAAACAATAAGAGAAACTTCTGTTATTACCACAACTTTGGGCATTTGAACTCCATCAGAGGACAACATTTGCAAACACAAAGAGATATTTGAGAGGCATTGTTTGAGGAGGTAATAGATCACAGGCACAACAACAATAACAAAATTCTCATTATTTTGTTTTTCCTACAGTGAGATATAGTGAGAGGCAGAGAGGAAATAAGGAGATGTATTTTTATTTATTTTTGCCAGAAAAAAATCTGTTCACACAGACACTGATGTATTTCTGGAAAAAAACCAAACCAAACCTAACCAAAACCCATAGAATTATTCTCATTAGGAATATTCTTAGAAATCTGAAACTTCACTAAGCTGTATATATGAACTTGCTCCGTGATAAAAATTACTTTTCATCTCTCTGTCTTTGACCAGTTTCCCATAGAAACTGAAATTCATATTCTATGTACTGGCAATGATGTCAAAAACCTATAGGCTGCCAACCTAAAGTGATTATTTTCATTATGAAGAACAGTGGGTTGAATCTACAGGGTTTGTTCTGAAAAATTCTAGTTTTGTCCACTATGATAGTCCGTGACAAATGCATACTGCAAATGGAAAGCACAATAATGGATTTCAATAGGGATAAAAAGCTGCTTCATACCTATAATTTAGCTTGTTAAAAATGTTAAATTCACGTACTTTTATTTGAAAGCATTTCAGACCTTTGATGTTTCTATATTGGTAGGAAATAAATGTTACTAATGGTAACTAAGTCTGTAAAGTGATAGAAGTTACAGCTAGGACAGCAACTTTTTCCTTTCTGTTGATTATATGTCTGAAGCTGTCTGTATAGGCTGGTGCTGGGAAAAAGTGTTATCCCTCAAAAAAAAAAAAATCCGAACAGAAAACAATGCCTCATTTTTAATAACTTGTGGCTTGTCTTAGCATTCCTCTCAAACTGCCCATGCTTGCCATTAAAATATTTTGATGATGATGGCTAGGCATCGCAAATGAAATTTGGGAAGGGCTCTACACGTGGGTGTGTTCTTCGAGCCTGCGCAGTGGATTTTTAAGGTGAGGCACAGTGTGCGCAGAACTGACCTCACCCTTTAACTCCTAAGCTTCATCTGCCGTGGTCAAGTGAGCTTGGAGGGTGACAGTGAAGTCCTCAGGACTAGAACCTACAGCTCCTGCTATTCCCAGAAGGTCTCCCATCCAAGTACTAACTGGGGCTGACCATGCTTAGCTTCCGAAATCTGATGGGATTGGGCATCAGAGTGGCATTTAACTGCCTAAAATATTTTACTGAGCTACTATTACTACCAACATGCATTTAAAGGTGATAGTATAATCATAATATTGCTTTGAAATGCTTAGCGGGTTTTTTAATTGCTCTTAAAACTTCCTCCTTTCCTGAAACCCTGTAACTATAATGCTGCATTTTTAATTATCATTTTCTCCAAGGTTGCTAGAAGTATTCCTTTTTTCCATTCTGGTATTTGCATGGCTGTAGGACAAAATCACTCTCATTCACTGTTGAGTACTATAGCTGGGGTTGGTTATTAACTGTCTCTGTTGAAGGATGTAGCTGAGGAATATATGTTGTATGGAGATCTATTTTCCCTACCTGGACAACAGAGAAATAACAACATGGTTCATCTGGTTGCTTCTATGAGGCAAGACACAGCTGCCGTCATGAAGAAAGACATAGAGCAGAATTGTCCCTTACTCTGAAAATCACATGTCCTTGGAGACAGCAGCAGAAAATATCGCTTTCCAAGTTGTTTTTGTTTGTTTGTTTGGGGGGGGGGTTTGGGGTTTTTTTGTTTTTTGCTGGGGGAGATTTTTTGGTTGGTTGGTTGGTTTTT
>VWZD01009308.1:32500-44801 GCA_013396695.1 Sakesphorus luctuosus | reverse complement strand
AAAAAAAAAACAAACCAAAAAAACAAACCAACAAAAAAAAACAACAAAAGAAACCAGCACAAAACACATTTTACAGAGAACAGCACAGTAAACTGAAGTTTCAATACAGCAGTATATCCCACTCTCACGACAGACAGAAACTAGCAACAAAAAACTACTAACTAGAAACACAACCACCCAAAACACTTATACACTCCCTCAGTAACACCCAGCTTGCACCTTCTCTGTAACACAAAGCAAAAGGAAGGAACAGAGCTGCTTCTCATCAACACACGTGTTGAAAAAGAACTTCACACTGCAAAAGAACACAATAACTAATAAAGTAAAGTAGCAAAATGTAAAGCAAGTTACTTTTCTCTTTAAACCAGGGATAAAACTTTCACCATGCAGATACATGTTTTCCCTTCCCCCCAATATAGGAAGATACAAATTGGTTGGAAATGCATAATGTAGTTCTCTGACTCTCTTTTTTATGTGTGTCATTGTTTGCACATAGTAAAGTGATGATCCAGAAATAGCAGTCACATTTCATGTATTGGGCTTCTCATAGGCAGAAGGGATAGCTAGGACACTGACATCTGTGAAAATATTAGGGCAGAATAGGTTTCTGAGTAGACAGGTATTTCTACAACTTCCCAGAGAATTGTTTTCTTTTTGAATAACTGATTTTCAATAGAATATTACCAATTACAATTACAGGGGGAAGGATTTTTGTCTCTTCAGCATAGCCTTTTATTCTACTTAAGCATTCAAGCTGTGTCAATTATGTATATATTTAGTTTTCTCAAATAGTTAAATTTCATCTTTAGACAAGAAAAAATACTCATAAAAGTTTTGTGTTCTCTACCTAAATATTTGTGTAATGTATTTAGTGTGACAACATATGATTACTGAAGATATAGTATATTCTTTAGGCACAAGAGTACTTGTAATAATGGAAATTAATGACAATCCAGCCTCTGCACAGGTTAGGGTGGAAGGGAGGAGAGGTAGATGAGATGCATTAAGTGCTCAGTGCAAATTCCCAAAAGCTTATGAATATGCAGAGGTATCGATGAGAATGTGTGACTGTAAGAATATTTTCAGATGATAATTCCAGAGTTTTCTCAACAATCGGTATGTAGTTTGCCATCTGCAAAGCCTCTTAAATGAGTATGAATATGGAGTAAGTGCAAAATGTATCCAAGGCCTATTTACAAAATGAATTGGCAGATTTCATTTTGTTTGCTCTGGAGAACTACTGCAAATATGTTCATTCAAAATTTTATTTAATTTATGCTAATAAAATAAGCCAGACCAGTAATAGGGAAGAAAAAAAAAAGGACATTATAAAACACTAATGTGAGAGATCTGGAGGCTGCACATTTTTTTTCAATTTTCATCAAATACTATGTTTTATGATTATTTTTTCTTCTATAAGACACTATATGAACACCCCTGGGGCACCAGGAATCCAAAAGAAGTTAGAGTAATTGATTAGCTGCTGCCCAAAATCACCATTCATGTGGCATAAATGTTGCATCAATGCTGACATGTTTTCGAAATCTTTTCATTTGGCTGATATTGTAAGCAAAACACTAAAAGAAAAATCACTTCTACACAATCAAATTAAATAAAAGGTTCACTGTCACTATCTAAGAAATACTTTTAGCAACCCAATGTAATAACTTTTCAGGAAAATAGAAATTTTTTTCTCAGTGATGGAGAGTTGGAAACACAATTTAAGTTAATCAAAGTAAAAGCTGAGTTAAAATCTAAATCATGAAGGTCACAAGCATTCCTGTTTGTTTAGGTGTGATGACACCTTGGTGAAATACTGAGTGATATTGATCTGAAATGGTGATATAGCATCATTTGCCACACTGTTTCCCTGTTGCTGGGCACTACCTGTACCTGATCTGGGAATAAAGACAGAATTGTACCACATCCTATTAGTCTCTTACTCACATACATGCTGTACATGCTGTACTCAAATACATGCCGTATTAAGCATTTTTTTCAATGTATAGACTTTGTTGTTAGCCCTCGGCCTGTGGCAAACTGTTTTGCCAGGCAGGGCAAAGTAAACTAGGTAGGAGGGGAAAAACTAAAGCAACCGAAAAAAGTCTTATGGGCAACTGATTTGATTTTTAGGCTTCAAGGAATACAAGTTTTGTCTTATCACATACTAACTCATGTAACTCTGATGTAAATGTTACATGTTTTCTATTTTAAGAGAGAGTCTGATTATAACTATTAATAAATAAAAATTATTACATTAGTTACCAATAAAATCTACTTACTTATTGTTCAATCACTTGACTTCATCTGCTTGAGGGAAGTGATATGAGATTGTGGATACTTTTGCTGTATAAGCTGCAAAAATTATCTGCAAGTCTGGAACTGGCCCCCCTCTTCCTTCTTGCTGTCTTCTATCTTATTTGAAGAGGCAACTTAGGCTGAGGTTTTCAAAGCATCCGAAGACTCACAGTTCTTAGAAAAGCACAGGTCTCACTTGACTTTCCATGCTCCCATGTGTATTGTGCTGCCCCACCCCAATGTCTTCTGGACATTGGAAATTGACTCCCAGTGCCTGCTGAACTGCCTGAAGGATAGGTTTAGATTAGCTATTCGGAAGAAATCCTATACTATAAGTGAGTTGAAGCACTGGGAGAAGTTGCCCAGAGGGGCTGTGGACTCCCCATCCCTGGAAGTATTCAAGGCCGGGCTGGATATGGCTCTAAGTAACCTACTCTAGTAAAAGGTGTCCCTGCCCATGGCAAGGGGCATGGAACTAGGTGATCTTTAAGGCCCTTTCCAACACTATCCATTCTATGATTCTATGACATCCTCAAAGCAATTAACCTAATTATTCCATTTTGTCCTCTTTATTTCCCCTGAGTCACTAAGTTGAGCAGGCTCAAAAATAGGTTTGGTGAGGATTGGAGTAATGTAAAATAGGTAGGGGAAGTATGTGTTTGACAACAGTGATGGAGAGAGAAGCAGGGGAAAGAGGACCCCTTCTTTGGTGGTGGTAGGCTGGTAGGCTGGCTTGCTCATCTTTGGAAAATGTTGCCACAGGTCTCAAAGGAAAGAACTAGGTTTGATCTTTGTGTGCTGGTAACACAGCATTTTGAGAAAGCCTTTAAAGTACAGTGGGGAGGAAAACCAACATCCTTTGAGTTTCTGGAAGATATTATGAACTGCCTTCTTGTATCCCTACTAGTGTTTCTCCTTTTGGCATATAAGAGGTAATTTAACTACTTAATTAATCCCTGTTAATCATGTGTCCACTGAAAGGTAACATTAGACTCAAATGCCTTATGAGATGTTATCTGAGGTGTCTGCACTCTGCCACACCACCTTAGTAATCCCTGCTTAGGTATGCCAGGGGACTGTGCACATCTGCAACATGTGCAGCATTGAAAAAGATGACTGACAGAAACAAGAGAAAAATTGCAGCTCTAGGGGAAGAAACAAAGGCAAAGAGAAGCTGTATGTGCTATCTTCCTTCTCCATGCAGACCTAGGTCTTAGCAATGCTTTAAAAGACATGCAACGCTCTCCTGTCTGTCAAGAATGATGCCTCTTGCTTCCCCTCCAAAGAATCTCTCAGACTGCATTAGTGGGCTCATGGTGTTAATGGTAATAACTAAAATTAAAAGTGCACAGGTTCCCTGATAATGGCCAGAGGCCTCCATGATCATATGTGGAGATTTAAAACCAACAGAAAACATTTACAGGTTTTCAAATGTATATGTGATACAATACATAGCATATGGTCACACATTTCTTGTAGTTTTCAATGTAATACAAAATGGTAATTATTTCATAACTGTATTAGAAAAATAAAAGAAGAGATCTCTGAAACAGAGATGTTTGCCTTGATAGCATAGCAAATATCTGAATAAGGTGTTAGGATGTTAAAACACAGACGAAAAGGCAATAGATTTTATTAACACACTTTGATCCACATCTAGAGCTGCTTGATGTTTGGCTAGAAAGCCTTCATAAGGCAGAAGTGTTGTTTCTCTGGGGTTGATGGCTTTCTTTTATTCCTGTTAGTGCCCAGATTTTATAGTGGAGTACAAAGATTTGTCACACACATATTAGGACTTCATAGTATCTGTATCTCACTTTCAAGATGTTCTAGGGTGTCTTGGACTTTGATCCAACAGAATTCCTCTCAAAAGCAAATGAATATATTTTATGACTGTATATTGAGCTAATTCATTTCAGATAAACTGCACTATGTTAGATCTGTGGCAGAATCACTAAATGCGGGCTATGTAAGGAAAAAAATGCCTTAATTCATAAGTCTTCAAAATTAGTATAGAAAAACTACTTTCATTTTGTGGTTCTTAATTTTTGTCAGCTAAAATGCAAAATAAGGTATAAGGTATACAATTCTGAGACTAACTCAGAAACCTTCTTTTTTCCAAAACAAAGAGCAGCTTTTTCAGCTGTTGAAAAATTAATGACTGACTTGTCTTGTTAAATAACTGGGGTTTTCAGAATAGTGAAAAAAAATAAAAGGAAAGGGTATTAGGCTGCCTGAGATATACTTTGACTAGGACAGATACACTTTGGTGAGCCCTGGAGTTGCTCCTTTTTACTTTTTTTTTTTTTTACCCCAAAACAGTTCTACAAAGTCTTTTACTTGTGCTAGAATTTTTATTTTCAAAATCCTTATGTGATATGAAATGTTTCTGCACTGTTCATTTGAATTCTCACTTTCAGAAACACTTGCAAACCATGAAGGGCTAAATTTGTCTCTAAAATAGTAAAAGTGGCCTTTCTGCGAAGGAAATGTTGGGTAGCGATAGACTGAAGGGAAATGTAAAGAACACAGCAAACATGAACATTGGTTCTCAGGAAGACTGAATTTGGAAGGGTTCTCCTGAGATCACCTAGTTCAAGCTGCATGCTCAAGCATGACTAGTTAGGGCAGGTTGTCCAGAGCTATAGTCTGTTGGGTTTTCAATATCCACACAGGTACAGAATACACAGCTGCTCCTGGCAACTTGTTTGGTGACCCTCACAGTAAAAAAAAAGGTTTTCTTATTTTTACATGTAATTTCGTGTGTCCATTTTCTCTTGTACTGTTAGTGGGCACTACTGAAAAGCAGTAACTCACTTCTCTTCATTCCCTGCCATCATCACATTGGTAAGATTCCCTTGAGCTTTCTCTTCTTCAAGCTGAGCAGTCCCTGCTCTCTCAGCCTCTGCTCATGGAAAAGATCCCACAGTGCCTTAATCTTAGTGATCCTTCATCAGACTTGTTCCAGTAAGCACATAACTTTCTTGTACTGGGGAGCCCAGAACAGAATGTAGCACTGGAGATGCAGCCTCAGCCATGCTGAGTAGAAACAAATGATCACCTGCCTCGACTTACCAGCAACATCCATCCTAATGTGGCCCAGGAGGCTGTTGGCCTTTTTGCCACAATGGCACATTGCTGGCTCATGACCAGCTTGTCCACCTCCAAGCTTCTACTCAGAAAAGCAAAAATGTAGTTGAAGATCCATATACAGTGCTCAGAAATACATGCGTCAACAGACTCGCTTCTATATCAAAAATTTAAAGAAGCTGATCAAGTAAGAACTTGCAGAAGTTGGAGACTAGAACAGCAAAAAACTCTGCTGTACACTTGAGTTTATTTTCCTTTCAAGGGATTGCTAACTGCTGTCCACTGTAGAGTTTGCAGAAAAATGATAATCAAAGACGGCTATATTAACACTATTGGGCTAATAATTTCATCTACTCAGTCCTCTTCAAAATAATTTTTTTCCACTCTGGAAACTGCATGCAAGATGATTCTTGTCCTCTTTTGGATAACCTATGTAAATATTTTACTGGTCAATTCTTACAAATGTGACCCGAATGTGAAGTAAAATATGTTCAAAAGAGCTCAGAAAGCTTCCTTTCATTAACCACAGTTTGAAATCTGTTCTCTGCCTGTGACAAACCAAGTCATAGCAGGAGCTTCCCTTTTATTTTGTTTGGGTTTAGGTGAATATATTGCATTATTTAAACTCTTCTGGAATAACAGGTGACATAGCATGCAATACAAATAATTATAAAGTGATCTCTTCATGATAAGTAAAAATAATTAAAATAGACAGATTTTAATTTTACTTAATTGATTTGAAATTATGTAAAAGAATGGGGGATATCTCCAAAACTTAGATAAGAGTGCAATTTTCAGTACAAACATCAAAATTACACACATGAATTTTCAGTTACAGTCAGAAGCTGCAAGCCTTCTGTCATTCTGCCCTTAGATGGTGTGAAGTTTGCGCTGAAGTCAGGAGGAAAAATATTCACAAGAAATATAATGGCATATTTGTATCAGTAACCTCCATGCCAGTTTCAATTTACAAATAAATTCAATCATATTTACCAAATATATCTATCTTAACATTATCATTAACATTAATATAATTTATCTTAACATTTGTATGCACAAACCCCAAAACCTCAAAAGTACAATCCAATAAGAAAAAAAATAAGACGTGAAAAGGATAGAATTTTTAATTGAACAAAATATAAAGATCTGATTACAAGTACAAGGATATAGACCCTAGTGAAATCAGTGACAGCAGACAATGAAAATTGTCCCACCTTCTTCCCCTACCAGCAGCTTTCATGCAATGGTCAGTGGAATAATAGACTGAGATATGGAAAAGATAAATCACAGCACATTCACTACAAAGCCAAATGACAATCCCCTTGATGGAAAATTGTCACCTTAGAGATGGATTGTTCAGAAACTGAATGCAGCAGAGCAAAACAATGTCATTTCAATTTTAGTTGAATTCTGTCTAGAATCCAGTGCATAATGTCTCATCATAACAAATAAACATTCTCATGTTTTGTGTATATTTTAGCTGTCATCTGAGGAAAAAGCAAATGTCATAGTATTTATTTACAAAACGCAGTCTTGATCTTCCTAAATTACATATTGCTTCAAAAATAAGCAACCAGCTACCAAGCAGATGCACGTTGACAAACATCCAGTGAACTCAACCAAGCTCTGCCTATTTACATGCCCTCAGGATAACACAGAAGTGTATAATAGCCTAAGATGAGATTTTAAATGTAAATGCACATTATCATTAAGAAATAATTTCATACAAGAATGGTAGAATTAGTAAAATATACAGCTGTCTTAAGAATATGAAGGCTAAATGTGTTCAGCTGCCAGAAAGAATGAATATCAGGAGCCTGTGAAGTGTTTACGTGACATTACAGAGTACCTACGCCAGATGTGTTATAGTAAAGGTTACTTACTTTTAACAGATATTTGAAATTAGAGGGGTCTATATAGCTATTAAATAATGTATCTCACAGTTTTATGAGAACTTCTTAAAAAAAACACTCAAAATCTTGCAAACTTCTGTCTAAAGTAAACAAGGTTAAAAATCCACCTTAACAAAAATACAGAATACTGAAATGTGTTCAGTAATTTTCTAAAATGACAGAGGGATCGTGTGAAAATATTATTGTTATAATGACTTTTGTAAGTCTAGAAGTCCTGCATGGTTGTGGAATCCAAACACCTTGCAACATCCTGGTACTAAAACTTGAGCTTTCTTCTCAGGCAGTCCATTAACTCTCTCAATTTGAAATAAGTTGGGAAAAAGAGTATATTTCCTGAAGAAAAAAACTTATCTCAATGATTATATGCATATTTTAAAAATTTGTACAACCTTTATTGCCCATCTGCATTATAAAATGCAGAATAGTACCATTCTTTTTGTCAGTAAGAAAACCCATCTGTGAAAAAAAATTCAATAGCAATAGCAAGCCTCTGCCCATATGAACACAATCAGGATTTCACATCAGTTTTGCTTAAAAGAACTCTTTTTTATTCATGGCAGACTGCTAAAAACAGGGTAGGTCCAGTTCAAGCAGCTTGTAACTATCTTAAAGCTAATGTTAAGGAGAAAATTAGGATGCATGTAACAAATGTATATGCCTGCTTAATATCTGTGTCTCAGTAATTTTGATCTAGCACAAACTTCTATGGATCTTGAATGTATTACAGATTTCAGTTACGTACTAAAACCATCAACTACCAAGTTAAATTAAATGATTTTTTTTCCTTGCTCAAAACCTACTACATTACATTATCACAGAAAATGGGCCTGAAAGGAACCTCAAGAAATTCTCTTGTCCATCTTTCATGCCTGAGGCACTATCAACTCTCCCAATGACATTTCTGGCAGATGTTTGTTAAATCTAGTCCTAAAACCTTCCAAAACTATATTCCTTATATCTGTAAGGAAGGTATTCTCACTCCTAATTATAGTGATGTACAGATTAAACATTGCTTTTAAACAAAACAAAACAAAACAAAAATAAAACAACAAAAACAAGCAAACTTCCACTGTACTGAAAAAAACAAACAAAAGAAGAAGACCTTTAAACTTCCTGATTCCATTTGCTCACCACTAACAACACCAAAACAGGAGAGTAAATAATATTGCTGACTATTAATAAGGCTGGACTGATTTCATTTTACTATTTATTAGATAAAGAAGGTGTAGCCCTAATAGGGCAAAAATGTGGTCTTCCTGTGTGGAAGCTGGTGCTCACAGAGACTGACTCTGTGTACACCAGCAGGTATCTGTACGTAGGAGAACCAAAGCATCTGCATGGGAAGAGCACATGCTCATGTCAGTGTGCATATACAACTATGAGTACATGAAGATGGATGGATGGTTGAATGTCACCTCTTTCTCTCTGAAATTGTCTTGTCTATGGTACTTTGAAGACCATAAATACCCTTTAAAGTTTTTTCTCCCTACTGATTCTTTGTTCTGTTTCTCTTTTGTGTGTGGATAATTATGGTGGTAATTTGGCTACAGCATTTTGAACTTGCACGATTTTTAGTAAGGACTACATGGATTTGAATCTGTCAGTTAGTCATAATGCTTCCTCAGTATTACCCATTTAGTGTCAATTATAAACAAAAAATAGCCTACTTATTGTCTCATATTAGCATCCACATCAATAATTGTGCAGAACAAAAGGCATAAACTGAGACCATCTGCTCTCATTACAATAATCTACCTAAAAAGCTTAGCCAGTAACACAGTAAAATATTCTGATGCATTTGTCTAGAATCATGCTGTTTAAGTGTCTTTTGTGATTAAAATTATTACAGCTTTGGCCTATCACCTATTAAGACATATATTTCCTCATTTCAAGTAAAATATTGTCATTTCATTTTTATTACTGTATTAAATTAAAATGACCCATAAGAAAAAACTATACTTTTGTTTTATACTTCATTGCCACTCTCCTTCCTGTTGATGCTGACAATATTTAAACATTTCGTAAAAAATATATATGCTGCAGATTTTTATTGTTTCGACAAGTGCATAGCACTTAAGCTGTGTTAAATGCCAGTATAAAACCATATCAAAAAGTAAAATGTTAACCAGAAGTTCCATCATGACCTGAAAAGTAAAAAAAGAAAGAAAGAAAATATTTTAAAGCCTACAATCAAAAAAGATTGTTGATGCTAAAGAGAATGTACTGTGACTTTTTTCATCATTGTATATGTGGAATTTTTCCTGGCAGCTTGCAAGAACAGATAGGAGTTTAAGAAACATTCACATAAAAGTACAAAAGGCAGGAAAATCCCTGCTGCTTATTACGAATGTCCCTATTCTACTCTCTCAGGCCTGTCAAGACATCTCAGTTTTTCACTTCTAACAAAAATATGTAAATGAAAATCATGCATTGCAAATGCCCAATGCATTTAATACAATGTCTTAAATGTTTGTTTCTGATCAATTGCAGATTCAGTAATCCCTAACCCCCAATGAAAATGACTGAAACTTGATTACAGGCTGTCTTTGAATAGCAAAATATATTTTTTTCTCCAAAACTGAAATATAATGCTGCACTTTTTATGTCTGAATTTCTAATATGGTAAGTACTCATCTTTCTCCTTGATTTCAAATGGATTTTTATGTGCTCACAGCATGATTCATAAGCTGTGGGACTTCATTTTCATGCTATTTATGGTATGAATTCAATAACAATTCGCTTCACAATATTCAAAATAATACTTGAGAAGAAATGAAAAGTAAATTATTCCTTTGGGGAATTTGGTTTATAGACTATAATATTGGCAGTTCATGAACTGATCCTAGAACACCTGAAAAAGAGATTCAAGATGGTAGTCAAAAATCCATGCCTATTTCTAGATTTTCAAGCTTGGCTAATTTGCACAATTTTCGGATTAGATAGCTTTTAGCATTTAGGCTAAGAAGATGAGGCTAATGTGATTGTATTTATGGTTAATTGGTGTATTTCTCAGTCCCTGTCTAATAACAACTGAACAGCTTGCTGAGTTTTAACTAAATTTGGGGATTAGAAGTCTCTTTCATCCCAGTTACATCAAGAATATGAATTAGAGATGTCAAAAAGAAGGCATGTAGAATTTTCCATTGCTCATTGGCCAACAGTAGCCAGTGTATACAGCATATGTATGTAGGCAGCTGATCAGCTCATGTGTGTATTTGGATGATTAGCTCAAATACAACAGTGAGACCATGTGCTGTCCAAAGTTCTCACAAAAGACATTGGGAAATGCTCAGAGAGCATTAAAGAATGAAGTGTGCTTGTCATCAGTAACCAAGCATGCTTAACTCTACTGCTTGTGTATCAACCAGCTTTTCTTCTTCAGTTACTAACACTTCACCTTTTAGGCAACTCATGTACAGAAGTGAGTCTTACACTTTAACCTTTTCTTCTCACCTTCATAGGTCAGAGAATTCTGATTATGCATCTCATATAGGGGTAACTCAGTGGTTACGTATCCTTGATAAAGAAATGCAGTTTCAAGCTTTCCTCTTTTGTGTAGAGCAGAAATGTGATCTATTCCTTCCACAAAAGTGGCCAAATAATACGCTATAAATTCAGCCTCTGCTTTTGTTCCCCAAATTACAAAATGCTACCATAGTGAAGGTACAGTCATGTTTGTACTTCAACCTGTCATGTAGAAATACTTTCACTTAAAAATATTTGAAGAAAATTTTGAAAGTAATGAAATGTTTTTGCCAGTATTGAAGGTCTTATTTTTTTTGAGTTCAAAGTGGTTATTTTTTAAAAAATGTAATCTTATAAAAGACAAAATTTTAAAAATGGAAATTGAATTCTCACTTTATGGCCAATGTATGTTGGAATGCCATTTTAAATATTTTTGGAAGAAAAGTATATTATACATATTTCTGCCATTTTCAATTGGAAAGTATTCCAAGCTGTTCTGGATCATGCATTTTATTTTTCCCAAAGTCTGCATATGTCTATGTAACTACAACACGGACTAATGTGTAGGTTCAGAGCAATGGCTAGCACCATGGCAGGCATTCAAGAAATTGGCATGTCATTATTTCAGCCTTCATATGCTTAAAAATATGAAATCAGGGCTGAAATTTACTGTGCTCTCCACCTGTTCCAACAGTAATAAAGAACAGATAGCAGTAAGTGTAACATGGGATAGCAATTCTGACTATCTATGTAAGCTAAGCATTTGACACTCATATGTTATGATTAATAATGTTTTTCTTGAAAGCAAAGATCTGCAAACAAGGTAAAAAAATAATAAAAAGCAAGGAAAGCAAAACTACAATTTTTACCATATATCTGGAAGAGGGAAAAAATACCTATTGGTATGGGTTCCTCTCTGCTACTTTCCATTAGAATCAAATCTGCAGGCCTTTCCAAACATAACAAACTCTTTTTTACATGTTAATATCCTCCACCAATAGAAGGGACACTTTTTTCCTGACAGATAGGAGAATCATATCCTAGTATTTAAAAACTACAAGTACAAAACTTGTTTCCAAAAAAAGAATAAATGTATAGTGCTCTAGATTTTTAAATCTTAAAATTAATTTAACCCCAGACTGATTTATAAAAGTAAACTTATTTAACTTATATTTCTTAAGATTCAGTGCTGTTCCAAAAATGTAAAGTTCAGTTGTCTCTTATCAGNAAAAGAGGAGGAAGCGAAGTAATTTTAAAGGCACAAATCTAATAATTTTAATGGTCACTCTTTGGACAGCTCAAGCAATTGAAGTTGTGAAATAGAGAATATGAACAAAATTGATAATGTCAACAAAAGTAGGCAACCAAACAAAAGCTCAATGGTGAAGATCTTATTGTCAATAATCAGTAGTTTATTACTTATTATCACTTTTAAACTCTGGAGTGACTTCTCTATGTTGAATTGCATCACCTGCTGAATGGCATGTTCGCAGGGTGGTCTTCTCATAGTTTGATAAAAATTATGAATTTAAAAC
>VWZD01009308.1:1285-32469 GCA_013396695.1 Sakesphorus luctuosus | reverse complement strand
GACTATCTAAGTGTCTTCAATAATAGTTTGTGGTCATTATCTTCCAAACATTTTATTGAATCCCTGCTGCTAGTAAAATACACGCTCATCCATCAGTGGTGACAATGTTAGTTAGTTGTACCCTATTCAGAAAGAAGTAGAAGCTCTGATTATACTGTGGCTGGTAAAAGATACAATATCAACTGCTTTAAGTGTGAGGAAGTTCCCAGACAAACATCATGATTAATTTCTGGAATTTTCTGCTGGATGTGAACAAATTACATCAACTAATATGAGGCATAACTAATAGAACATCAATTTCAATATGAGGCACAAATATATATTAACTTTTTGCTCAGAAAGTTATAGTTCCTAAGGAATTATTTTCTTCTTATATATATAGTTGTCACTTTGTTGCCCTTCAGGTTCTGGGAATATTTGGTATTCTAGAGCTTCTCTACTAAGTTGAATACAAAGAGAATTACGGATGAATCACTATACTGAAAATCCCTTCATGCTTTGGCTTTAGCCCTCATATCCTATTTTCCAGAGTTAAAAACAAACAAACAAACAAAAAACCCCAAACAAACAAACAAAAAACCAACAAGAACCCCAAAAACCTCCCACCTATTTCTTTAATCTGTTCCCTGATCCTTTACACTGTTTACTCAATCACAAGTGTACTTCACTTGAATTTTCTTCACTTTGTGAAATATNTTCTTCACTTTGTGAAATATACTTTAGAAATTATATATATGAAGCCCAAATAAAAACAGAACTTACCAAGTTGCACTTTTTACTGTAGGCAAACATTATCATTAAAAGTCCATGTGTTGCTTGCTCTCTCCTGAAATTCACTTAGTTAAAAACGGAAAGCTTTTTCTTCCTTTCAAGTGTTTCCCCAACATCTGCTACCAGGATGTGTAAGCATGCAAAAGATAAGTAGGTTAGCAGTTTCAGATTAGAACCATCTTTTATTGAAACTGAATAAAACTATAAGGAGGTTTCATAAAGTAGTTGTAGGCATGTATATAGCAGCTGGTTCTCAAAGTCTGAAAGGCAAAAACTTTCAGGAACCATTTTTGTGCATGAAGCATTATTGTTTTGTAAGTTATGGATATACATTATCATGGATGCAGCCACAGCATCACTGCTGCAATGAAACAGTCAGATGACGTAGAGACATGTAAACCCTATAACACCAAAGTTTCAAGTTTGTTTTATTAGGCAGACATTATTGCACTATGAAATAGGAGGAAGTGGTTCTGCCTTTTTATAAAATGTGGATTTTATAACTGTTCAAACTAGACAGCATTGAAGTGAGAGTTGAGGTATTTTTACTCACATTGAGTTTAAAGCCTCTAAATAAATTCTTGCCAACCTCCTTGGAAGATGACACTACACAAAATTATGTAGATATCTCTCATGGCCACACAGAGCTGGGAACGCATACATAATAATTACACATTGCTGCTTTTTTGTATGTTAAGTTAATCCCTCCAACTTTCATGTTCTCACTGATTACTTATTATTTATTGTTTTTGTACTTCTAACTTCTTGGCTAGGTAATCAAGCTTATAATCACCTTAATGTTTCTCTTGCTTGATTTGTTTGGTTTTTGTTTGTTTTTCTTTTCTTGTTTCCTCTCACTTTACTTAACTTCTCTGTCTCCTCCACTGTCTTTCTTTCCTGGCTATAACATTCTGCTCTTTCGTGAATTTTTAGACTGTTGTCTTTGTTTGGGTTTTTTTAACTAAAATAGTCTTCTGACCACTATTTTTATGTTGTTTATAGTATTGGAAGTCCACTTGAAATTATAGACAAAGCAGAAATATCAAAATGCTTTCCTTATTCGAGGAATTTGGTTTTGAAGATAATAAAATCCCCTTATTCAACACAACTCAAAGTCTGCATATTTCTTTCTTTCACCTACTATTTTAATGTAAATGAGTTCCCAATACTACCATGAAACCATTGAAAAAATCCTCTACTCTACCTTCCCTGCAATATTCCTATCTGTATTCTGAATAATTTTTAGGGTATGGTAATAGAGATATAGAGAGATCAGTTAGAGTAATTAGTGAATTTGCCAAGACTATTTTTAAAAAAACCCATTACTTTAAAATGCATTTTTCTTCAAGTCTAATAAAGAACTGGTTTCACTCAAACAGAAAACAAGCACTTCAACTGAACAAATACTTAGTCGACATATTTAAGAATTCCCTTTTATGCTCTACCTACTGCATAAATGGTAGTGAACTTGGAACGTTTTGGAAGTCTCCACTCTGTTGAACATGTTGACGCATGTAGCATTTCTTATAGCCTATATCTTTCGCCAAAATCTTTGTAGTGTCCTTAAGGATTATTTATATTTGTGTTGCTTGTATCATTTATAATCTTATTTTCCCTATGGAGTGATCCACATACCTTTCTACACCAGGGTAAAACTGAGCTGTGCCATCCTTTGCCTTGCCTTGGTTAAAAGTGAGTTGTAGGTCATGCATTCTTAATTTTAAATCCAATAAATCAGTTGAAATAATCTTATCTTTTAGAGTCATAAATCATACTGTATTAATGTCTTACAGAGATGTGAACTTGTACTCAGTCCACAAATGGAAAAACTTCACAAAGTATTCTTTGCTTTAATACAACTACTTTACGCACTCTTTTCTTTTGTGTGTTATCCTTGGAAATATAAACTTAAAATTAGGTAATGTTCAAAAGGCTGCTGCAATCTCTCTGAAACATGAAGAAACAATCAAACTTGTTGTGAGACACTAGATTATTATATTAATTATTGGCTGGGACTAATCTAATGTGTGTCTGGGGAGAAGGGATAGGTCGAATTTCACAAAGGTGGAGTGGTGCCCTTCTCCAGGTTCCAGCCCCTTGGAATCTTCTTGGCCAGCCTTGGAGCAGCTGTATGCCATCGGCACACACTACACTCCCTGGGGCCCCTAACCCAGCCTCAGAATGGCTGACACACTGGAAGCCCCACCTGGCAGAGATGGCACAAGAGTACAGAGAAAATAAAACCAACATCTGAGGCCTCCATATTATCATGGCTCTACTGCCTGAACATGTGGAAGCTGGAATTGCACAGGACTCAAGATGGTAGCTATAAATCTCTCTTTTTCTTTCTTTACTTTTTCCCCTGCTAATCTTTCTTGATATTTTGTGAAATGCTTTGTTTTGGTTGAGTGTTGCCCTGCAAACTTTTGCCAAGTTCCATTATTTTCTAAAGTCTGCCACTAAGTGTGTTATTTGATCCCCTGAAAAACACGTGCAGTGTCTTTCCTGTGCACTCTCTCAAGGTGTAAAAAGGACTGTAGGCCTTTTAATAAATCCACTGGATGGGTTTTTGGAGGCTTATATATTTTCTAGGTAAAACCCCTTCAATGAGCTTGTAGTGCAAGCCTGGGATCTTACTCTTGTTGATTAGACAGGAATGGAACAGCAGATACATTTCAAAATTTTGTGCATCTGGCTAGTCAGTTAAATTGTTTTCATTTTCTTCAGAATATACTTGTGTCATCCAAAATATCTAATGTCTTTTAGTGAATCATGCCATGGTTTTATACTGAAAAAAATCAATCATAAACTCAGAAATTATATTATTCTTTAAAATACTTTTTAAACACTTGAGATTTCAAATATTTATTTTTATTTCAATATGTATACTTCCACTGTTTTTTTAAAATATGTCCTTGAAAAACTTGAAAATGAAGCCATACTTATTTAGCTGACTTTATCCAAAATACTTTCCATCTCATTCCCAGTTTAAAAAAAAAAAACAAAAAAAACCAAAAAAACCCCAACACACAAGAACAACACAACTCCTACAATTTTCGGTGGTTCTTTTTAACATGAGGGCAACATTTATATTTTGAAACAATTTTTTAAATGAGAATTTTCAACAACTCTTGTTCTTCAATACATTTTGAAATCCTTTCTAATTTTAAAAGGCAGTGCTGTAGTACTTTGAAGTTGGGTGATGAACTCTCAGGTTGTTGGAGTTTCACTATTTTTCTTCTTCATTAACTTATTAATGAACATAATTTAAAATTAAAGCTCAATTTTAGATTCCATTGTTGTTTTTCAGATTATAAACTTTACCATTTTTATTTTCAGTCTCACTTGAAATTAAATTTTAATAAATCTTAAGTGGCACAAAAATATTTGGAGAAATATTGCTATTAGTTTCCAATCAAAGATTTCATAGTTTCTATTTTATTGTATGAGTGTTTAGTAATAATTTCACAGTATTTTCTGGCATTAAATTGCACTAAGCTGTATTATTTAGAATGATGTCTTACAGGCTACTAAGTGCTGATATGTACCAGCCTAAGAAAAAATATTTGTAATTTTATTTAAAGGGGTTTTACATGGGCTGGTAGTTTCTACTCAGTTTGTGTTAATGTAGCTGTAGGTTCAAGTGTTTTCTGTTACTCCAGTAAGGTACAATTTGACACTTTGAAATTGGAAACTGAATATTCTGACATTTTATCAGAGTACCAGTAATAACAGAAGTAGAACAATATGGTGCTATCATCAATCTGCACTGTACCTTATATATGCATAAGGAAACAATTGGGCCTTTGAGCACTAAGAACTCTCTAAATATTTCAGCTATATAAGATGTGAATGGGCAGGATGTTATATAATGTCATCTAGGCTCCCTTTACCACAAGAGAATGGATGAGATGATATTCTGAAGTCCCTTCCACTCCGGCCTATTCCATGTTTCTATGACTCTGTAAGGGTAATATATTTTTTTTAATTATTCGAGTTAACAAGATAACTGATAAGACATGACAGGTGACTGTGAACTAGTTTTGAGGGAAAAAAAATCTATTTCTTCTGTAAGATGCAAGAAGCCTTAAACCTATCTTCAATACACATTTTTCCTTTAGAATTTTAGTCAATTTTGTTATGATTCAACAACAAATTTTGCCAATCTCAGCATTTAGTATGTTGTATTTTTTTACAGAAAAGGAAAATTCTCTGGGGGACAGAAGGAAAATTTTTTGAATAGAAAAATTTCAGTGTCTTTATGGTATTTAGTAGTACACATGGTAATTCCTGACTGGTGTCTTTGCTATATTCTGTGTAGAAATAAAACACTACTGGAGTTCCTAATGAGTAAGTGCTGGCAAGCATGAAACAAAGCATGCTAAGATATGATGGCAGAAGGTTTCCATTTATGTAGAAATTTCTTTATAGTTGAAGGATTTTGGTCCACTACATTCAACAGGTTTTGCCAGACCCCATGCCTTAGGCAATCTGGAGGACCATACCTGTGTATCTGCTAAACAAGGACACTGAAATATGATGTTGTGAGCATAATTAACATCTGTTCAAATCTTGCAACTGCCTGAGCAGCCCCTTTCCCACTGCCAGATCAGTCCATGATGAGGGACTGAGCACCCTGGGCTCAGTCAAAATGTGGTCCTGGGCCATGGCCAGGAAGAAGGAGGAAAAAGGCCAGCAAGAAGGGGGAAAAGGCACAGTAAGGCTATCTCGGGTCTGAGGCATTGACTATGCCATTCTTGTAGACATTGTCACTAAAAGTTTGCTGTTTAGGACAGTGGTAAGAAAGTTCTCAGGCTTGAGTGGTTTTTGTCTGTTTTGTTTGGTTTTAAATAAATATACAACAACTTTTCCTGAGTTATTCTCTTTGGCTCATTTACGGCTCATGCATAAGGATCTGCATTTCACTTGCAGCCACTTATAAAATTCCTTGATGGAGTGGAAGCAAAATGGCTTATCCCATTTACCTTTTCCAAATGGTATGTGCTGTCCTGCCTCAGTAAATGATTTGCTTATGGCACTTACTAATTTTCAATATTGTGCCACTTTTCTAACAATAACAAGTAGAAACATGAACAGTGAAGGTTATTATTTACTAGCCACAGCTCAGTGCACCATATAATCAAATTCTTTGTCAGAGCATCCTGCCACATAATCAGATCTTGTGATTGTCAAAGGCAATTTCATAAATATATATATTCATTTAAAGCCTCAGTAAGCTTGTCATGGCATGAGATAAGCACATTTTTCTTTCATTTTTGTGCTTTTCCAGTTCTTTATACATGTAGTAATTATATTGTCTTCAAATACAGTTTCCACACTGAGAATTAACACTATGAATCTATAGAATGCTTGTGTCTACAAAACCATAGTTATTAGACTGAATAGTTGATTCAAAGGTTATTTTTTCCCCATATAATATCATTTAAATATTTTTATGTGATTTAGAAGAATTAGGAAACCCCACAAAGAGTGCCTATCTTCCCCAGTGTGGTGTGGTTTAAGATGCTAGCCTCACCTCTTGCTCTGGCAGAGTAGTGAATACCTTTGGAATATTTATTTACCACAAGGAACAAGAAAAGTTGGAAGACTTTTCATAAAGCTGTTTTTATTGATTAGAATCATAAAGTGCAAAATTGAAATGATACTGTGAAAAGACTTGTTGATTCAGTGCAGAAAAAAAAGGTATTAGACAAGCGTTCTTAGATGGAAAAACACCTAAAAATCGCTGGAAGTATTGGAAGAGAGGATGTTAAATGTTAGAGATATTTAAAAATACAGTCATTTTAGTTAAAAGTTGTTATATAATGTCCTGTATACTCAAAGCCTGTTTTTAAATATGAGGTGTGAACTCCATGACTTTAGAATCTCAAGGAAATACCTAAAATTTTTAGAGCTTTATTCTGTGTTTGAGGCCCTAACATTTCGATCGTATAAGCCCCAAAGAGATATTCTGCAAGTGCTGCAGAAAGCATTTCAGAGTTCAAACATAATTCATGCTTAGTGTGCAGTCTCCATACATCCTCAGTGACTGTCCTCTAATTGGATGGTGATGATGAAGACATCTGCCAGATTAAAAAAAAAATAATCAAGTAATATGTCAGCCAGAACAATAGTGAGGAAAAAGGAGAGAAGAAAGAAAAAAGCAGTAACAATATCCCAATTAAAATGAAGAACAAAACAGCAGAAGTGCAGCTGAGTGTCAGCTTTCTTCAGACAGTACAGACAATGAGAGCTGTGCAAACACATCTAAGATACAATTGGAAAAGACATGCTATATCACGAAAAAAAAGTCCTAAAATAAGTAATTAAATAATATTGCTAGGATTTAGCTGGAAAAAATCAAGCATTACATATTCTCAGCTACATATCCTATATGAATTGACAGTCAGGGAGTGAAGGGTTAGACAAAACATTCTTGAACACAATGTACTTTAGCTCTGGCTTTCCTTACAATCTTGATTATTAGATGTGATATATTAACTTACTTTACACAAAGAAGAAAGAAGGTTATAGAGATGCCATATTTCTATTTAATTTATCTAATGTCATAAATAAGCAGGATCAGATGCATTATTAAATTGCAGGGAACTTTACTTTTGTTTCATTTCGTCTTTGGTCATTTCTAACAGCACAATTCAGTCGATGCATGGGTAAATTTGAAAGTTTCTATAGATACAAAGCATGTTCAGCCACTGCTGGACATTTTTATGTGTTGCAAATGTCCTCAGGTACCTATTTCTAGGCTAATATATCAGGCCAGATCTGACATTCCAAGAAAAGCTATGCTGCTGCAGCTCTGTGCCCAAGATTCAACTAGTGGCAAGGCTGAAGATGCATTCCCATCAGGCACATGCACAAAAAGCACCCCAATATTGAAGGCATATTTAACAAATTATTCCCTCAAAAGGGGATTTTTATCAGATTGGAGAATTTATTGCAGGGTTTTTTTCCTGTTTTGGCAGTACTTCATTTTTAATTACTTGAGTGATGGAGTTTTCAGTACACCTTGGTAAGTCTGCACACATTGGCAGGCTGGGAAGGATTCACTTCTGAAGGGCAAGGCTAAAATGCAAAATGACTGTGAGGAGTTAGTATGCACCACTGAAATAAATAAGATGCCCATCAAGAAGGACAAGTTCAAAGTGTAACAGTGAGAAGTAAACAGCTGCAGAAAAATCAGCTGAGGGAGGACAGGCCAAGCAGCAGTCCTGCAGGTATGACCTGGCCTTAGCTGAGCTTTTATAGATTCACAGAATCATGCTGTCATAATGCTGGTGGTAAGGACTTCTGGGAGGCATCAAGCACAGCTTGTACAGGCCATTGTCAGCACCATATCAGGTCAGCTATGGGGTTTTTTCAAGCAACACGAGTATAAAATGTCTAGCAATCTGTAACATCTTCATTCTCACTCCAAAGTGATTTCTTCATGTCTGGGCAACAGGTTCACAGTCACCATCTGTGCCTCATCCTTTCCTTAACAGTCTGGAGTATATCACTTGACATGGTTTTAGTCTAGTATCTCTTACATGGCTTTTGAACATTTTCAGTTTCTCAGTCTGTCTGTAGGCCTTTCTAGGTCAGTTATCTACTCCAGTCAACAGTTTTCTCATTCATCATTTTTATTAGACGATAGTAGTTCCAGGCTAGATTTCATGATAAGTAAGGGCTGCTGGCATAGTGTTGAACACACATTTGGGAGTATAGAAGGAGTAAGACAATGCAGAGTAATGCATATTTTTGCCCAGAAAAGTAAATGACCCAAGTTCAAGACCAGGCTGGATGAGTGACTAGTGACCTGGTCTAGGTGTCCCTTCCCACGCCAAGGCAATTGGAACGAAATGATCTTTAAGGTCCTTTTCAACACAAACCATTCTATGATTCTGTGAGTGATACAGAAGCAGTCCTTAGCTCAGTCAACTACATTTATATGAAGAAAGGTTTGGATAGATTAAAGCAAAAGGGATCCTGACAATCATCCCTTATGAGTACACTGCCACTGGTTAAGTTACGAGACCCCAGAAGAAAATTTCTGAATGTAAAAATCAGAGTAAACCTTGAGGTGTGGCTCAACATAACACTGTTGAAGAAAAACACTGGTCAGAACCACATAAAAGACACCTGAAGTGTGTCCTCTAGGATGATATATACTAGAGGCTTTTATCCCCCTGTAGTCATTGTTCTTTTGGGAAAGATGAAATAGAATAACTAGTGAGAGATTGTTGCAGAATGATAATAATGATAGGTGATCTACAAAGACAGGAGTATTTGGGGCTGATTAGTCTGAGGAAGAGAATAGTGAGGGTACCAAGATCAGACTACTGAAAATGAGACAGGCATAAACCTCCTGTCATGAGATTAAGGCAAGGAATAACAGGTAAATCAAGGAAGGTATACTGTTCAACATTAGACAAATGAATTGTCAACAGTAAGGATAGTTCAGTACTAGTTTAGGTGAGAAGATTGTAGGATAGTTAAACGTTAGTTTAAACAAGAAGACTGCAGACTCTCCAAAACTGAGGATTCTCAAAAGCAAATTAGACAAATGCCTGACAGGAATGGTTTCAATACCCTGGGGCAGGAAATGGATTAGGCAACTTCTCGCAGGTCCTTCAAGACTTATTTCCTTTGAAACAAGAACAATATAAATTATCCAAGCATACTGGTATTGTTGCCACCAATATTGTAAATTCTGTTGCTAGGGGAGAGCATACTCCATGCTTCTAGAAAAACCTACAAGAGGAAAAACAAAAAATCCCCTTGTATTGTGGGGCACTTAGAAATCAGAATATGAAATGTATTCATTCTTGGATTTAGAACATATACAGTACTAGTAAAGGCATGCTTTCTACTCTGAAATAAGAAAATTTCCAGTTTACTGTATTGAAGCTTGACTTAGCCCTTCATTTTGCCTGTTTTGACTTTAGGAGTAATTTGTCACAATGATAGACACTGGTGAAAATCTTGAGGTCTGAATTCTTAATCTCCTTGCCTAATAAAAAATATGATAAAGTGTTACAATTAATATTCTTATTCTTGACCTACAGTGTGTCATTGTATCTGTTTGTGATGATAAGGAATTGTATAATCTCATGAAGAAAGAGCAAAAGGCTGCTGCCTAATTTTCTTCTTAACAACCACAATAGTGATTTAATAAGAATGAAAACTTTGGACACATAAGAACTGAAACTGACCAAAATCATCTATGAACTAGTTGCTGGACAAAAATTGCCAATCTTGCAAGAGGGGGCTGTTGTCATCATGACCTTCAACTAATAAACATTAAAATACAGAACTATTTAACTTAATTTTGTAGCTATTTCTGCAGTACATGCTAATGAAATTTAATTAAAGATGAAAAAAGTTACATTAGATAATGTTTTTGACCTCCTGCCCAATTACTGTCTATAAATATACTGACCTCTGCTTCTGGTAAGCATGTTGCAAATGAAAAAAAAAACATTAAAGAAATATATTTATTGAACAGAGTTTGGTAGTATTAGGAAATATTGGATGCTCTCTAAACACATATAAAACTCTTTTTTTCTAAAAGAACTTATAATTTCAAATGTCAAAGCTGAGAAATGTGAAAATGAACACAAAAAGCAACAAAATCACAATAAAACTAAGCATGTGTAGCACTTTTGTGCTTCTTTTTTGCTCTTTTTAAAGTTGAGCATACACATTTCATCGCCTACTGTTCTCTTCAGTTCTCTTGAGCCAATTTGTCTTCCTTCACTATTGAGCCCCAGTTTGTATCCCTATGCTTTTATGCACTTCTGATTCATCCGAAATAGCTGCAATATTATACACATTTTTAAATGAAATGGTTGTCACCCTTTGATAAGTAGACATGAACGTCACCATAAATGAATCTTGTTATTGGATTGTTGGTTTCTTTTGATCCTTGCAAAAGGTGGCAATATGCTGGTTTAAAAAAGAGAACTGGAATATTAACTAACATGCTCTAGTTTCTATACTGGTTGCTTTCATGGTTTTCAAGCTTTGCACAGATATTCAGGTGCTATCCATTTACATTAAAAAATCCCCAAACATTTAAAGCCTTTATAACTGGAAATTTTTGATCCTCTTCTCATTAGTAGATACAACACATGGAAAAGAAGACTTTTCTTGCCTACAAATCTCCAGATCATTTTGAAGTGCCAAGATTTCAGTTGCCAAGTGAAAGTCGCCTATATAGGAAATTGAGCCTTGCTTCTTTCTTCCTAACAGAAATTGATTTATTTCTTGGAATTTCAGTTTCTCTGAAATGGCTCAATGTTCATTTTCTTGATAGAGATTTTTTCAAGTACTGTATGCAATTATGTTTCAATCTCAGTATTGATGAAATGGCACTATAGCACTCAAAGGTCAATCTTTCAGTTTTCACAATAGAAGAATGATGAAAATAGTCATAGGCACACAGTAGATATTTAATTGTATGTTCTAAAGAGTTGCTGCTGTTGTCAGTAGAGTTGAAATTGCCATTCATTAGGAAATCAAAAAAAAAGTTCACAGTNGAAATCAAAAAAAAAGTTCACAGTTGCAAAAAAAGAAACAACCAAAATAACTAAAATCTCAGCCAAATTCAGTAACAGCTCATTTATCATCAAAGCAATAGTAGTTCAGTGTACTCTAATAGTTTGAATAAACTTTGTTGGCTCCTGCATTCACCATGCAAATAAGTAATAAAATCTTATTTTAATCAGAAAATGCTTTGGCTAGTTTAACTTACATGAAAAATGAAGATCCTGTAGTAGGTATCAGATTTAAACTGAGAGGCACTAATATGTACCAATGGTGATCTACTTTATAAAGAATTCTATATCTTTATGAACATTCAGGAATCTCAGAAAGGGATTATTTTGTGGAAAAGGAGATTCCTATCTGTGCTACTTTTTACATCTTTTTGGGTTATAGAACTACTGCAATGTGTCTGTCTAGCTGTGTCAGGTAGATAGGTTTCCAGATTTGATTATGTTGAAGACTGTCCTCTTAAAACCCCAACTGTAAACTGAATCTGGTAATCTGTACTTTCTTAATTCACTTTTTTAATTATGCAAAGCAATCAGATAAAAGAAATTCCTTTCTAACAGTAAACATATTTTATATATCTCAAGAACAGATGGAGCAAGGTGGGCAATGACAAACTGCCAAAATAATCACAGCTTCAGAAGAGGTGCCAAACCCCCTGCATCTGACAAATGACACCAAAGGCACTGAGGAAATTCCTCAATATACTAAGCCTTTACTGATACCTCTGACAGATTTGGAAGGTTCCAAGGAGATAAATTGCCACTAGTTTCCAGTGACCATACTAAAGCAGAATTACATTATCCCATTCATTTTAGAGAGGAATTTGCACTGAACCTTCTTTTTTGCTCCAAGTGTTCTGTGACATTTAGATGTTAATTCTTTTCTATACTTACATGAAAAAGGACTTAAAGGAGTGAAAATCTGGTTGGGTCTTAAACTTTTATGCCCACAGCAGATGGAGTAAGGCAACTAAGTCAGATTGTTTTGAAAATTGTGATGTTCTGAAAAATATTAGCAAATTAAAGTAACAAGAATAAAGCAGCTTTAACCTAGGACTTCCTCAGCCTTAAAGGTAGAAAATACGAGTAACTCAGATGAACACTTTAAAGTACATGCTTTTTAGGGTACTGGTAGCTATAGGAAGTGGACTCTAAAAGAAACGTGTGTAACTTGTCCCAGCGATGAGCACAACTCACAACTCACTGCAAAAACTATGAATATGGATTTAGCAGTCTAAAATTTGCAGTAGGATTATGTTAATTTTGCAACAATCACTTAAAGAAAATTGCTTTCTGGAATGCTTTTCTCCAGGCAGCCCTTTTGTTTAATTCAGGAACACTGGCTATGTCAAATGCATTTGAAGACAGTTACCATGTATACAGAATTTCATACTTGACCTTGAAAAAATGCTTTTACTGTTAATGTAATGTTTACAAACATACTATAACTTTTTCACATGGAATAAGACTGTAGTTGAAAAATTATGGAAAATTACCAAAAATATTTTATTCCTATCCTAATTTGAAGTGTGGCATTCATATCAATAAGAAAATTGTCTTCAGGAAAAGATATATTAACCTCAGATGTCAGAGGAAAATACATAAGTACAATTATAAGTAGTTTATGATCACGTATGGTGAAATTTCTGCAATTTGGATCAGTTACAACAGTCCTTTTGTGGAATACACAGCTTACAAGGCAACGCTACCATTCAGAGAGCATGACTGCATTCTATTCCTTACCTTTCTCTAATTAATTGCAAAATTCAATATGTCTGGTCTTTTCCCTTCTACAACTATGTGGACCCTTGTAGGGATGGTTAAGTTCAAAAAGGCATGTATGTTCAGTGTTTAACACAAGTTTATGAAATGAGGGCATGGGATTAGAGGTAATGACTTACTATGTATTTAAAATCATTAAAGCATGAGACTTGAAGAAATTTTCCAGGGAGAACATCCACTACTTCTCAGGTTATAAGGACACTTTCCACTTAACTTTTTTATTAGGTCAAGAAATGATCCTGAAACTATAACATTGTTACTATATTCCAAGTTCTTTATATTTAAATATGCACCTTAAAAAAGTCTTAGTTTTATATTTTTTGTATAGGTGTGTGTTAAATTGAAACTTGCCTGTATCAAACAGACTTGAAAAATCACATAGAATGAACTAGCTGTGGTAAAAATCACTGAAATAAGAGTACCTTTCTGGTTTGTTGGGATTTTTTTGTTTGTTTGGGGTTTTTTGTTGTTGTTGTTTTGTTTGGGGTGTTGTGTGGGGTTTTTTGTTTGTTTGTTTGTTTTGGTTTTTTTACAGCTTTGCTCTGTATCTTTTTTTGGTCAAAACCAAGCAAAATCTAGACATGGTTTTATTGCAAGTGTTTGGATATGTGAGATTTTTTAAATATATTTTGTGTCATAGGTTCACAGAACACAAGGCCAGATCTCATTTCAAACATCTAATCTCATAAAGACCTCTGTCAAATTAACTGAACTTTAAAATACTCTGATATATAATGGGCAAATTGTTTCTAATATTTTTAGGGATGAAAAATCCCTAAAGACTCACACAACTAATTTTTCAGTATTAAAATCACCTGAAAAATAAAGACCATAAATGTGCTGACTAGTCCCTTCTATATTGCTACTAACATTCACAAAATATAGACATATTAAACAAATATTTCTATGCCCTACTGAGGATGGAAAAGAGGGTAAAGAGAAGGATGATACAATTACATTTTTAGAGGGATAAAGAAATCTCTTATGAGAGTTCAAGACTGCTACCTAAGTTAGTTAATGATTTTCTTATTCTAGCACTGCCTTCACATTTCGAGGAGACAGAGATGATTTGGGAGTATTCTATAGAAAACTTTAGCTGCCAAACTTAGCTCATATTTTCGGGAATAATAATGGCAAAAATTATCCCTTTTCATACACTTGTAGCCATACTCTTGTTATGTGAACGATGAATAGGTTCTGTTTTCAGTTTTTAAGAGGCAAATGATCAAGCTTTTTTAGATTTGTAAGAGAATAGGAGTCAAAGTGACTGTGAGATTAAAAATATATGTTTTATAATGAAAAAATCCATGAGTTCAAGAAAAGAAAATCCTTGGCTTGATCATACTTGCACTGTTGTAAAAAAAGCTGGTGATGGGATCTTCAGCTTTGCAGAGACCCTAGAGGAATCAGTTGTAAACATAGAAACAGTAATAATGCTTCATAATGTTAAAATCAATCATACAATTTATAAAATATTATATTTCATCTTACAATACTAAAAATGTTCAAATTAAGTCTGGATACTTTCTATAGAACATACAATTCAGCTATTTGTGGTTCTTCCTTATACCAGGTTTAATTTCATGCCAGCACAATTTTAGCCTCCTGTAGTTGTCTGCATTCAACTATGACTCAACAGTAAAGAACAGGAAAATGATAGTGACTATTATGACAATTTTAAAAGTAGATCCAGGAAAGTATAATTTTAAAACCCAACTAAGTAAGAAAGGATTACACCAGCAATTATTTACTTTACTTAAATTCTAAAAATAAATAATTAATAAAACAAACAAAAGAAAAAAACCAAACCAAAACATAACAAAAAGACAGTTTTGCTTATAGTTTTACCTCTAGACAAAACTTTGCCACCTCACATTGTGGTCAACCCTGGTAGGCAGCTAAGCACAGGACAATCACTCACTTGCTCCCCCTCCAGTGGAATAGGGGAGACAACTGCAAGGATAAAAATGAGAAGACTCATGGTCTTACATAAAGACAGTCTAATAGTGTTTAAGACCTCAGCCCTGGAGCCACAAGTTCAACTGGAAGAACTATTAAAAATATACTAAGCTCCAAAAGTTTGCCCACTGAATTTTTGTTCTCTTTAATATCTTGAGATAGCACAAAGAAGAAAAACTACACATTAACTTTCAGGAGATACTTTTACAGATATAATAAGGGAGAAAATTGGAGATCTTGTCAAATGTTTAAAAGGGTAACATACAATTAAAACAAAGCATTCCACAAAGCACTGACCTAGCAGATGCCAAACCACAAAACTTAGCAAAATTCAGCCAGCCAGTTTTAAGTTACTCAAAGTATTAAGAAAATATATTAGGAGAAGGAAAAGGAGCAAAGAAAAAGAGAAGAAAGAGATTAAGATAATAACTCCTGCCAGAAAGTCCTGTGGAAGCTCAGCTTTCACATGTTGGTGCAGTCCCGCGAGACCAACCATGTGCCGCTGGTTTCATTTGCTGTGATCCCCTGTGGCCACCCTGGCCCAGTGGCCACTCTGGGGCTCCAATCCAGAGCAAGGGTTGGTGGAGCCAATCAGAGGCTGGGGCAGGGGCTCCAGGGAGTGTGGCATGGGTGTGGTACCAGCTGCCCTATGGATTGACACCTGCTCCAGCATCTCCCCATGAGGCTGCAAGGGCTGGCATGTGGGATGCAGCCTGGCCCTTCCCCACACACATACACAGACTTGAGTTGGTTTCGACTCACTAACATAACCCAGTGCCTCACACAGGGAAAGCAAAACCTGCACTGAAAAATAAGGAATTAATTTGCTGTATCACAAAGCCATTTCCAGGAAAGCAGGGACAGATCACAGGTAACAGTTACTTGTGAAGACAAATACATAACTCTAAACTGGCCCCTCTTCCTCCCTCTTCCCCCCAGCTGTTACTGCTGAGCATGATGACAGATGGTGTGGAATGTTTGGAGTGAGTTGTCTCAGCTGTGTCTCTTCCCTACTCCTTGTGCACTCCTACACTACTAACTGGTGGGATAGTGTGAGAAATAGAAAAGACCTTGACTCTGCGTAAACCCTGCTTTGCAACAGCTAAAACATCCCAGTGTTGTCAACACTATTTTGGTCACAAATCCAAGCATAGCACCATACAAACTATTAGGCAGAAAATTAACTCTATCTTAGCCAAAACCAGCACATATTATTTCCATAAGTTGTAGGTATCTATTTACTATATTTCTGACTTTTAAATCTTTAAAAATGGGCTAAATGTATTCATTGACAAGATTGTCCACTTTGGCTAGGTTGTTGTAAATTACTTTCATAATTTGAAAAATATTTCCCTAATTTTAATAAATCCACAAATAATCAAACCAGTTTTCCAAAGAAACCATTTATGTTATTGACATGAGAGTGAAAAATGAATGAGATGTGAATTGGCTTGGCTTAGACATCCTTTCCAAAAATAAATGGTCTAGATGAGTTAGTGTTTAAGTAAAGAAATTTTTAGTGCATAACTATACAATGGTGTATAATCATCTGAATAGCCTATTCCTTGAGAGAAAACTACTATTAACTAACCTCTTGCAATTCCATCTCACTTCTTTTGATTGTCTCTGTGAAATCACATGCTGGAGGAATGCTGACCAGAATACTTGCAGTGTATTCAGGCAGGTGCCAGGAGGAGGAAGGACAGAGTTGTCCTTAGCTTCTGCTTTCCTAGAACAAGGAGACTGATCTGGGAATGGTGATCTTGGGTTGAGAATAAGGTGAGAAATAAACTGGATCAGCTCCAAAGGCTTTTAAAATATACCTTATCTCTATGTGAATGGAAGAGGGAGGACACTCTTATTCATTGTTCTCTGGGTTCATAATGAACTGTTGTCGTTTTCTGTTTGGTTCCATTCCTTCATGAGCTCTTCCACTACATGTTTTGGTTCATGAATAACCAATCTCTTACTTTATCTGCAGTGAAGAAATAATCTTCTATGAACATGATAGGTAGACAGTATTCATATCATAGATAGACAGTTTCATCAGTTATAAAAAGAGAAGAAATGCTTGTTCCAATAAATCCAAACACTACATTACATTTAAAAACTTTTCAGATCTTAATTTTTTTGCCCCAATTTTAAAAATTATCTTTCTTTTTAATAGTTATAAGGTTATGTCTTAATGAGAATAATTATACCACTTCTTCTCAGCATTCTTGAGCATAGAGGCTGTTGACTATTCAATACATATGTAAAAGAAGTTTCTTAACCATTGTCAGAAAATTAATTACTTTGTTACTAAATAGGGGGTTTATGCTTGTATGGATTTTTCTGTTTGGCTACTTAAATGGTCTTGCTTTATTATACATAAACTGTTTCATTACCACATACTAAGAGTATCAGGCAATTATAACCTATCATTTCATAAAGTTTGTCATCTCAAGTACATGAGGAACAAAAAACATGCACTATTTGGTAGGAGATGTTATTTGTAAGTATTGCTAATGTCAAAGCAATTCCCCAATGAAAGTGCAGTGATGGTATTTCTCTCCACAATCAATGTCTACACAGGGCAGAACTTAAAATAGTACAGAGAGTTCAGTGTTTCCTTCTTAAATATTTTACTTAAATAAGAAAAAAATGTTACTGCTTTAAAAGAAGAGTTTTTTCCTTTTTTTTTTAAGGGGAGGACTAAAATAATCTTTTTTCATATCTCTGACTTAAAATAATAGACCCGAAATCACAAGTCTAATGTTTTAAATTTTGATTAGTTTCTTTTTAATAAACATTTTTAAGTAGGTTTGCAATGTGTCTGTCTTATGAAGGAGAATCTGCTTTTTAAGAAGGTAGTCTTACTGTTCAGTTAGTTTTTAACCAAGGGATTGAAAAATTTGCAATCTGATATGCATGATACACTTAAAATATGTCACAGACTCACCAGAAAAATATAAACCTTAAAAATAGATGTTTTGCTTTTTTTTTTTTAACATCTTGAATTAGCTGACAGACAGTTAAAGCAAGACATTATAATATCTGTGTTTTATTGTCAGTAGTATTATTGCCACTGGTTAAGAAGCCTTTTTCTTAATTTAAAGAATGTACAAAGTTATTGAATTTTTTTTTTTAATGAGATAGCCTATTTAGTGAAATAAAATAGATAACAGAATGTATGTGAATTGATTACTATATATTTTAATCATGGATATAAATCACAGTAAACATTATTTAAAGTTCAGGAATGGCCTGATGTTAAAAGAGAGACTCCTAATGGTCCTACTCAAAATAAATATTAATTAATATTGAAGCTCTTTTCCCTTTGTTTACTTACAAAGTTTTACTGTGTGATATTTAGAAAAAGGGTTCAGTTCTTCAGACCTGTGAGTGGTTTTCAATCTTATTTTCCCATGGCTTATTTTCTGGTCTAATTGCACTATACTTGCTATGATACGAAACAACTCTGTACTTAACAGGCAAAGGTAATAATTTTCTCCTTGTTTAATTTGGTATTGCCAAATAAGATGTAAAAAAACCACACAGATCTCATGCTTTCTGTTCTTTGAAAATATTTCTTTGCATTCAAACCAGAATATTTTTCCATATTTGAAAAGAAGCAATACATGAGATTTACTTGAGAGACTGAAAATACAATAATCAGATTTTTTCTAATGTTCCTTCAAAGGTTAAAATATTCACTACAGAAGTTTATTTCTTCAGTCATAAGAAAGAAAATTTCCATTAACACACCTACAAAGAAGGATGAATGATATCTTGAAGTGAAAAACTGACCCTAGGAATATTTTTGCACAATAAAATTTGTAGCTGCATATCCCATTGACAACACTGGCTGATTTCCATATTATAACTCTAGATTAGTTAGCATTTCTTAGGCAATTACAAAAGAAAGCTCAAAGGAACTCTCAGTTCCTATGTAAAATTCTTATTTTTAGCTATAAAAATGTTTTCATAGATGAATTCAATGACAGACAAAAACCCTGATACCCAGTATTTTACAATTGATAACAGCATGATCTTAATACAAGATAACAATTAAAATAAGCTTAACTTTAAGGATTTGAATAATCTTTTAAAATCATTTCATCTTCTATGGCACAATTCACATGATGAAAATTCTGCACAAGACTACATGTTTTCCTGAACAGAATATAGTCCAGAAAAGCAGATGCTTTGCAGATGGCATGTGCAAAATAGATAGGTTATTATGTCACACAGGAGAAATCCCTTTCAATTTATTTTACAAATTAAGAATGAAAAATTTCATTTTACACTTTGCATTCCATGTCACTTTTTTTTTCAGGAGTACCTCATTCTCTCTTGATCACGAGGAATTGCTTAAATATTCAGCTAGAGAATAAAGGAGCTTAATGAATTTATTTATTTAAATGTCTATTTTTGTTCCCTAATGTTTCACTAATTTGAGCTCTTTTAGGGAAATGATTTACTAATAAAACTGAAGAAAAAAATATAAGAGACAAATGCAGTTTTCCCTTCTTCCACAGGACTTTTTTTAAAGAAAATGCTCAAAAAGTTACGTGGAATATCTGAAGTTGAGGCTCTATTTGTATACTTTGTGTCACACAGCTATGTTAGACAGGTGCTTGAGTGGCTGCCTGAGAAGCGAAACTATGACTTGCATGGGAAGACAATTTTGTTTAGATGTTTTAAGAGGAAAAGTCTTGGATTTTGACATTTTTTGCTTTTAAAAGGAGGTTTAAATTATTCACTGAGCTCTCTAGGGGCTGCTGAGCTGGGACTCCCAAAGTGACAAGAGAAAACAAAGTACTGTGCTGTGCTATTGCCGGCTTCCTGAATAGATTTGTACATCAAATATTTAGATATAGAAGTAAATTGCTTAAAAGCTCATTGCTTCTCTGTTTCTGAGTTTTGTATTACTGATTAAATTAATATTAAAAACCAAACTAATAGAACATTTCTGTTCAGTGTCTTTCATCTATATCATAGATATATATATTCCATTCCTCCTAGATTTTTGAGTCATAAGTACATTGTGCAAAATGTTTTGTAAGAAAAGCAACAGAAAATACAAATTTCATATTCCAGCAACTAGTTCCAAAGGGCTCCATTTTAGGGCCTGTGCTCTTCAATGTTTCCATAAACTTGACATAGAACTTGAAGGTATACTAAGCTTGCCAATGAGACTAAACTTGGAGGAACTGTTGAGTCCATCAAAGGCAGAGAGACCCTGCAGAGAGACCTCAACCAATTAGAGGGCTGGGCAATCACCAAATGAATTAAATTTAACGAAGGCAAGTGCTGGATTCTGTGCGTGGGATGGGGCAGCCTCAGATGTATGTACAAAATGGGGAACGGGATTCTGGAAAGTAGTACCATGGAAAGGGATCTGGGGATTCTGGTCAATGGCAAGTTGAATCTGAGTCAGCAGTGTCCTGGCAGCCAGGAGGGCCAACCATGCCCTGGGGGGCATCAGGCAAAGCATCGCCAGCTGGTCAAGGGATGCAATTGTCTCACTCTGCTCTGCCCTGGGGCAGCCTCACCTTGAATCCCATGTGTGGTTTTGGTCATGGCAATTTAAGAAGGTCATTGCCACAATATAAGAAGAATATACTGCTGTTAGAGAGCATCTAAAAGAGGGTTCTGAAGATGATGAAGGGTCTAGAAGTGAAGTCATGAGGAGCAGCTAAGGCTATTTGTTTATTTCAGTCTGAAAAAATGGAGACCGAGGGGAGATCTCATCTCAGTCTAAAGGTGTCTCATCAGGCAAAACATAGGCAGGCACTAATGTCTTCCTTTTGGTGACCAGCAATAGAACTTGAGGGAAGGACATAACCATGTTAGGAAAGATTTGGATTAAATTATTAGGAAGAGGTTCTTCATCCAGAGGACAGTTACCCCAGAGAAGGCACCCCAAGTGCACATGGCACCAAGCCTGCCAATATTCAAGAAAGGTTTGAACAACACTCAGGCAAAACTATGGGATTCTTGTAGGGATCCTGTGCAGAGCCAGGAGCTTGACTCATTAATCCTTGTGGGTCTCTTTCAGCTCAGGATATGATATGACTCTAAGGTTCTATATTTTACTTGAAAATATTTTTGCTTTAGATCCTATTTGTAAAATACAGGAAGTTTTAAAAACATGAAAATCCTAGAACAGAAAAGCCTGAAAGTATTTTTCAGAGTCAATGAAGTCGTGAGACTCAGGAAATCACATATTCTAATTGTTGGTTGCCCAGTCTCAATGCAGTGGGCATATTTCACTTCCCTGTTGTGTTCTGATCCACTGTTGCTAAGGAGAGAGGATACAGTGGTAAAATGACTCTATGTACTAAAATTGATTTAAATTACAACAGTCATTCTCACAATAATCCTTTTAATTACTCTTAGGAATTATGAAATTAATTAAGAAATATCTTGTGGCATGCCCTCAATTTAAAAAATAAAATATTGATCTAACTCATTGAATGATTACTACCTTGTGAAAAGTAATCATGTTAGCTTTTTATTACTATGAAGGAAAAAAAAAACCTAGAAAGAAAATGAAAGTTGAATGTGCCAAATAAAGAAATGTTTTTCTTTTGAATCCATATCACAGTCTTGCCTACCCTTATCAGCTAAACCAGATGAGATTAGTGGTATCTTGAGTCCCATTAAGAGGAAGAAACCCTTTGTTTTTCACTTGGTTACACTCACTTTCCTGTCATTTTCTCTCTTTCTAAGCCTTTGTGCTCAACTTAAATTGCTGGCAAATACACTAACCTTTAAAGGGAACTGGCAAAATAATCTATTATATGAAGTATAAAAATATTTCCTTCAAGCTATAGTATTTATTTTCTTTCTGTACACCCTAACTGTTTAGGCACTGTTTACAGTTGTACGATTTAGCCAGATTTGATTAGGAGACATAGGACATAGAAAGATATTAAGAGAGCCCTGCCACAGCTGAAGATATATACCAGGAATCAAAGGATGATAGAATTGCAAGGGTGGCATTACACTTATATCTGTATTTCCCAGCCCTGGATTATCTGGATTCTGGAGTTTTTCCTCTGCAACATTTTAGAGTATCCTCAGTCTAATTGCTAATCACACTGCTTGTCAATGACTAAGGTGAGGAAGGATGGGAAACTCTTGCTCCTGCTCTTGTTTCTTTATTTACACTTTCTCTAGCAACAGTACAGTGACAATATAGAAATCATTATTCTTTGTTCAGAGCATTGGAAGAGTCCTTATTCTGGAATTGATATATTCATAGCAAATAATGCCAGTGAGGTTCACCAGATGTGCGACACAAAATCAGTTAGGCTATACCTAGAATCCAGATAAACTGTCATTTTGATCCAAACCACACATTTTATTCATCTGCAATTCTGGTATTAAAGAAAATGCATTATATTAAATTGTCTTCTTTAATGAATAGAAATGAACAAAGAATTACATTAAAGACATAAACGTAGAGACAGCTGGGACAGAAAAGAAATCAGGCTGTTCGGTACAGGCAACATTCTGAATAAGGGTCATGAACACTACTTAAGCAATGGGCCATTAGGGCGGTGTGGTTATCATGAAATAATCTCACCCCTGGAGAGATAACTATGGACCAGATGCAGCCATGTGCTTCTAAGCACCCATGGCTGTAGTTACCATGATAATCACACCTGCTGAGTTTACTTCATTGCCACTATAAAATTTGCTGTATTTTGTCTCAGTACAAACATAACACAGTATTTAAGTACATTATTCTAACCAGGGAAAATTGCCAATTAATGCAAGAATAGTTAAGTAATTTAAATTACAATGCTATTGCAAAACCATATAAAAATATGGTGGAGACTCTAGGAAGCAAGGTAAGCTTGAAAATATTTGTTTCAGAAGAGAAAGGGTACATTATCAGATGTTTAAGATATTTGAAAGGCAAGACCCCATGTTTCACTGTACCTGGACAAAGCCAGAGCTCCTGTCTTTTCTTTCTCACTTGCCAAATATTTGACCTCTTAATGATAAAATAGATAACAAAGGATTCAGTACCTGTAACAAAAAGCTAAAGGTAACTCTTTTTTTTTTTCCCAAAACCCAGGCTTCATCAAACCCCTTTGGTACCTATCTCCCGAGAAAACCCAAAGATTTGAATTCATACTGTATGTATCAAAGACCTCACTTTCTTTTGTCTGGAGACAATGGCTGGGATGGCTGTTGGCAAAATATTCACTGTCCCCTCAGGGAGACGAGCTGTCAAGTAGTAATATGGCAGCAAGTAGCACCAGGGAACCGGGGCTGGGCTTCTGTGGAAATACCTTTGAATCTGACTTGTTTCAAAGGCTAGGGGCTCCATCTAAAGAGGAGATGGTCCTCTCTCTTCACAGAAGCAGTGTTACCTGACACAAAAGAATACATTAGAAAAAAATTATAAATAAACGGATGGAGTTTCATCCTCACAGCTTGAACCAAATGAAGGGAAAGAAGGGGTTTTGTTTTCTTCCCATAATCAAGTCTTATTCTTTTTTAAGTACTAAATTTCTTTTGTCTGGAAGAGGCTCACATGAAAAAAAAAAGGCAGATTAAACCTGGACAAAATGAAATTAAATATTTTCAGCTCACAAAGCTTTTATGACATAGGATGATGTTTGAAATATGCTTGAAATTTTGACAACTTTATCAAAAACATGACCCAGTCGACATTAGGGTTATAGGTTTTTGAGATGGGTGTCCTGTGATTCATCTATGGTGTACATTTCAGTAGACATAAACTGAAAACAATTAATTATAAATTTTTTGATAAAAATTGATGGAAAAAAACCCAGCCGTTAAGAAGAAATTTTACCACAGACATCAGCTAAATAAAGAAAAAATCCTACATGCAGATTATCTATTTTCAAAATTTTTAAGTATTTTAAGCTTTTCTGACTAACTTTCTAAAGGTAAGATTGTGGACTCTCAAATCCCATGTTTTAGAAAGTACTGTCAACCACATTAGCGCACCACAATCAGAAACTGTTAGTCTAAGACTAAACATGTGACTAGACAGCAGTGGACTAAAGAAGGTTATTACTTGTTTTTGTTTTTGTTTTGTTTTGTTTTGCTTTATTCAGATTGCTGAATAAAAGACATGAAAAAATGGACAGAATGGAAGACAAAACCGAACAACACAGATATATAAAATATATATAAGGAAAAATATCACTCTATGTATTTTTTACTACAGTGTTTTCATTGTTTCTTGGCTGCCAGGAGTTCAGGAGGGAAACAATAACAAAGAAAACACTATAATTCTGGGAAATAAGCAGACAAATGGCAGAGGAAAGAAAAAAGTTAAGAGACAAGAGAGAATGGAAAGGCATCAAAAGCAAATAAAAATATTAAAAAGAGAAAATTAAAAAAAAAAGAAAACCAAAGCCAAGGAAAATTAAGCAACAAATAAATAATATGAGGGTATTCTACCAAAATTTAAAAAATCCCAAGAGAATAATCATATATGAAAAAAGAGTTAATTATTATTTTCCCTTCATTTTAGTGAATGATTGGTATTCACATACTATTAGAATTCTATTTGAAATGTCACTTATTTTGGTTTGCAAAACTAAAATACATTTAGCAAGGCTTTGTAAAAAAACAGAGTTCTTAACTTTTTCACATTTCTATCTTTTACAACAATTGCAGAGTCAAAGGCATAAATCAACTTGATCAATAAATGAAGTTGTGGAGACAGAAATACAAAGTCATCGTTTTCATAGACTGTGTTAACCCCTAACAGCTTCTATACTTTGAATAGACAAAAACTCTGGAAAAAATCACCAGAACATTTTGATTCTACATAATTTTCCAGATACAAAATTCTATTTAGATGACTTTTGGTATCCTTTTCATATCCATATATTATTTGATCTGAAAAAAAATTCATATGTTCACTTACTTTAAAGTATTTTTACCATTATTTTTGCTTGTGTGTCTGAATTTTGGGGAGGAGGGTTTATTTGTGGGGGGTTTTTCATATTTTTCTTCAAGAAAAACATTAAATATTTCCTCAAGAGAAGACAAGGAAAGAGTCAGAACTGATATTCCTAGATATTATTAACATGATCCAAATGTGACTTTGTTTTAATTCTTCTTAGGAAAATTTAGGAAAATAAATTCTATGTCTAGTGAGAGGAACTAAAGCTAGGAACTATATAAAGCAAAAACTAAGTACTATATAAAACTATATTTTTGCCATACAAGAGGTAATTCTTAATAAGCCATTGTTCAGGAGAATGGAAGAGGAAAAAGAAAAGAAGGACATAATTTGTCAGATAGTCAAACTCTGGCGAAGAATTCCTCTAATTATGTAGACTTAAACTCATGAGATCATCCTCCATTAAGCTTAAAATAAAAGAAATACAGAGGGCTCTACTAAGAGGTCTGGTAAACTGCCCCCTCCCCCAAAAAAACTTCATAACTCCGCAGTGTATAATTTTCAAAGTCCAGTTCAGAGTCCTTTGCTTTTCGAACAGGGAAAGGGAGAAAGCATTCAAAAATTTATGACTAAGCTGCATTTAGCCTTTTGTAAAAGAAACAGAGACACTGGAAAGTGATGTATAGTTCTTCTTTGTCTGTCTTTCTAGTCAAAAAGCAAAGTGTATTAGAGAGTACCTTGTGCAGACATAACATATTTTATGATGGCTTTTTAGCATTTAGTTAGGATTCCTTGAGCAGTAGCTTGATTTAGCCTAATCAGATTTTTTCTTAAGGATGCTTACTCACCAGGTAAATTTCTAGGAATTTAAAAATACTTAGAAGTTAATTTAGCTCCATATATGTTCTCCTTGAGGTATTCTGGCAATAGGGAAGAAGAATCTTCTAAGGTAATTTCCTTAAGAAAACAGGCAGATGTACGATTTTCTAATTAACTCCTCTCACCTATTTTAACTTATGCAGATGTAAGTTATCTAATTGCTACTTTATCGGCTCTGCATGGATTGGTTGCCTTTTAATGGCATCTGTGTGTTTTGTGCTTCAATGCCATTTTAGGAACCATTGCTGTGATCTATATAGGAAAGCTATATTGTCTGAGTTTGAAATAGAAGAAAATTGTATACTGAAAGCTCAACACACAATTTCTTATTTTTTTTTGCTATTTAGCATAACACCTACAACTGCAGCAGACCAATTTATCTGCCTATTGGGTCAATGACTATAGTGTGGGAACATATAATTGGTTTATTTTGTGCTAAGAAAACAATATGTACAAATAATGTGATGAATGCAAATATTCTACAACTCTGAATATTCTGCTGCTTTGATAATGGCATTAGTCATTACCTTACTTTCCTTTATCTTATTGCAGCCTCTCCTCCTATTACAGGTCAAAATGCAAAAACCATGAATAGCTTTCCCAGACATAACAGGAAAATAATAACAGAGAACAGAAAAGTACCTGTTTGAAAATGTGGACAGAAAGCAGGGATCTTAGCAAGAGAACAAAAAAGAATAACCCTATTGGAGACAAGAGGTAAGAAGGGGAGAATAGAGGGGAAAGTGAAGCATATGGCATTATAAGCATTAGCAAGAATGGGAAAACACTGTGTTACAGCAATAAAACATGCTGAAATTGAAGGTATTTTCAGCTACTGGCAAGATAGCAGATAAAATGCAAGTACAGTTGTATTTGATACAGTAAAGAATTTGATCTAGTAAAGAATTTATAAGACAAAAAATTGGAAAAACTTGCAATGACAAGATAAGAAAAAAATAGTGCTGAACACAGGCCCTTTCATAAGGGGGAAACTTGATAGACCCTTTCAAAAAGAGAAAAAAGTCTGTATAGAAGTGAGCTATATGGAGAGGCAGAATGGAAGAGTAGAGATAGGGAATTTGAATATAACTAAGGAGCAATAAACAGATAACTAGAGCTCTGGTAGTAAGGAACTGGGTTTCAATAAATACAGGAAAGACATTAGAAGTCATAGGGAATCATGGGGTTTTGATGCCCATGCCAAGTGTCATGGGCAGTGTGACATGACAGGAAAGTGTAGCATTGCCACAGCATCTTTTAAAGTATTTGAATAATACAATTTACCAGTTATAGTGATTGGAATCACTTTAGATAGATGATGCTGTTGATCTTTAAGGTTTTGTGTTTAAAACAGACTTCTTTCTGAATAAGCAAGCGGTTAAGGCTCAATTTCTCTGGTTCAATAATTTATATTATTCTAGTAGACCTGATGCTTCTGCTCTTTAAGGTACTCTTGAAAAATAAGATGTCTGTTTACTAGGAATAGTAAACTTGTGGTTTACTTTACTGTTTTAAGTGCACATTTATTTTTAGTCTGTTTTTAATTTTACCCGGTTGGGGTTATTTTAATTTATTTTCTAATTTTTATCAGCAGTCAAACCTGCTATCAGAATTGAAACTGAGTGGTTTCCTTCAAAAGAAATTATAATTTGAACTACTAATGTTCAAGGACATGTAGTACTCAATGAAGATTGCTTTTGTAAGTGACTGAATACTGAAGGGAAGCTGAAGTATCTGACAGTCACAGAAACAGTTTTTGAAGACTATATTCTATTGTTGCAGAAGATGTTAGCTCTTTTCCTAGCGTTAAATGAGCTGAAACTTATAAAATGAAAACAAATAGCATTTATAAACATTTATAAAGAGAAAATAAAAGTGAAAATTGTCACACTGAAGTAAATATCAAATCTCAAATTTAAATAATGGGTATCAGTGCTCTAACAATCCTCAGGTGTCATAGTTTGGACATGCAAGAAAAGTACCTTGCATAGATAAACTCAGCTCCAGCTTGTATAAAAACAAATGTTGTTCAGTGTTAATGAGCTATCTGCTGTCAAAACATTGTTCATCCCTGCTATGTTTAGATTAGACCTCATTCAGCTTGACAGCTGTAATCACTACTTTTCATCTAAGACAGGATAAGAACAATGGTTAAACCAATGACTCCATCCTAAGACTACAGCTCTGCCCAAAGAAGAGCTTACCTAAGGAACTGAGATGCTTTTTCTTGGCCTGAAGGCATAAAATCAGTAAGGGCTGGTTAAATAGCAAAGTCAAATAAATATTTTTCTTCCCCATATGACATGGCTCATTACCCTCCTTAGTCATGCTTGCAGCACCATGTGCTAAATCAAATCACAATAATTATAAAAGTAATAATTTTATCTTAAAAATTCATATCAGGACAGAAAGCAAAAAACTTGAAAAACAAGAATGGGAAGATTACAAGCTGAGTGTGTGTAGCTTTCTGAGAAAAACATATTTAACAATGACAAAAAGATAACTTTACCGTGAGTTAAAAAAGGAAACCAAAGTGTTTTTTTAGGTGCATACTACGTAAAAAGATCTCAGACCAGTAAACAAAAATACTTTGCTCTATTGTTTGATTTCTGTTGTGTTCAGGGAATCAAAACTTGATTTGTAAAAAGGATATCAGCAAGAGAGTAATGTCTGGCTGTATCATCATTTTCTCATCTTGAATTGACGACACACAAAAAAGCTGAATTTTGCTACCTCCACAGAAGAAGATAAGATACAATATCAGCTGCATCATTATGAACTGCAGTCTCTTATGACTTTTGTCATGTAGATTTGGTTCCCCATTTCATGTGAGTTCTGTGTTGAAAGAAAGTACTAAAAATTGAGTTTACATACTCATTAATCTTCAGGGGAAAGATAATACTTGAGTAATAAAGAGTTCTCTAAAATACCTACCTGTTGTCCTTCCCATTTATCTTATTAAGGAGTGAGGTACTTATAACCAATCCAGGTTGACGACATAATGTCAATAACTTGCTCATAGTGAGGTTTTGTTACACAGGGTAGCACAATTAGATTAAGCCACTTGACTTTCTGAACCTGAGTCTTACTTCAAGATTCAGCTTTCAAAGACCCTATAGATACATTCAAAGCAGTACTAAGCACTTTGCAGAATCCTGTAGATAACCTGCAGATATCCTAAATTCATATTTTTCAGCCCTTGAGACACCTCAGAGCAGTGTCTCAGTCTTATGCTTGCCCTCACTGTGTCCTTCTACACACTAATGCCTGTCCCTAATACACAGTCACTGTCATGAGCTTTGCTCAGCAGTGCTGGCCTCTTAACTTGAAGAGCTTGTATGCATGCACTTTTCTGGATGGATGAATGCTCTCCAATGCTGAGAGACAGAGCAGTTAGCATGAGAATGCATTTACAGAATTCCAGCTTGAGATAAAGGTCACCTAAACCCCCACCATGACTGTCAAGGTAGGTAAGTTGTCTTTTTGTATCCATTAAAAAATAATTTCTTGTTACATAGAGATTAACCCTATCCAGATATATTAATTACCACCCACTTAAATCCTGCTTTGCACGGTCTGTGATTTCCTGCAGGTGTGAATTTCATGCTAAATGAAAACAATATGGCTTTCTTCATGCCTGGGAGAACAACTGAATGATACTAAAAGCATTGCCAAAATTGGGGGAAAAGGCACAGGTTTGTGAAGAAGATATTTGTGTGCAGATTTGATTTTTAATTTCAATTTAAAGTACTTCTTTCTGTTTGTGAAAATAGAATATAATTCTGTCTTTTAAAAATTTAGCAACAACACAAAAAGATAATATGATGTATTTTGGGAAGGGCTCTGATCATAGCATGGTTTGGATAACCAGAGTAGGTAGGGAAAGAAACTGAGAATTGTACTTAAATGTTTATTGAGGAAATTACTTATATATCATATTATGAAGATATTAAAACATCACCATTTGTTAAACAGCAACAACTTATTCTAATAATTTTTCTTTTTAAAAAGGTAATATATGAATCATATTTTGGCCTCAAGCATGACTGAAAAAGCAACGTTTCCACCCTGTGAATGCACACTTGGACATACACGTGTGCCTGCACAGCAGTTACCCTTGAAGCACATACAGTTGTTCTGAAACCTCTACTGCTTGGAAGTCATACAGAGCAACTCCACAAATCATGCTGTCTGACTCAGCTGGCCAACCAACATAATACTGATGGAGAATATGTCCAATTATATTTCTAGTAAATACTCAATATACAACCAATACATTAACTTTGTTGATAACAGCATAATGACTAAAATATTTCAAAAATTCAAATAGGAACATATTTTTTCATCATTTGTACACAATAAAAAAACCAAACCAACAAAATGCAATACTGTGTAGTAAATCAGGAATATATTCAAAATGAGAAATATGTAGAAAAATGTTTTGCTTTCAAAATCAGTGTTGGGTATGAAATTCTGACATTTCTCTCTCTCTCATGTATGTGTATATTTTTTTTCTTCCTATAAATGCATAAATAAACATTTTTACGTAATTACAATTATGTAATTACATATACTGCAAATTATTGTGTGTCCATATTGAGGTGTGAGAACATGCATGTGTGTGTATGTATAATCTAATGTAGATTTCATATTATTTTTCTAATTTCTTGTGTCACTTTTTTTTAGTTAATAATGTGGTGTTGTTGCACTGTGATATACAAGAAAAGCACTTTGAACACATACTAAAAAGGTAGCATTTTAAAGTCCTGAAGTAATAAATTAGTTAATTTTCAGTGTACAGTAAAACAAAAAGCATCTTCCTGTAGAAGAAAAGATTTATTTAAATATGGTTTATTCTGCTTATTAACACTGTTCTTAACAGCCTTCCATTTGGAGGCCATTTTTATAGGCACTTTACAAATGAATAGAGAGATGAGATTAAATTATAATATCAATTTTGTATGGTGAATAACCTGCACAATTCAGATGGAAGATAAGTCAAAAATCACATAGATGACACTAGAAAAACATAGAGCTGAAAATAAAAGGAACTATGTACTGCCTTAGTCTAAATCTTTTTTTAACCTTGCTTCTTGTGAAACATGAGTGTTTTGCTTGCTCATTAGCTTCAAATCAGTTTGTCCAAAGAAGAAATGGAAATGTATGCTACCCTCTGATGTCCTGTTTTATATTCTTGTGCTTTGTTTTACTTTATTCATCAAACACTGAGAACAATAGGCAGTGAGCAGAGGTGAGTAAGATATGCCACACATTTTCCTGTATTGGAGCTGTACAATTATGTGAAAACAAGCATTGATAAACTTCAGTTGAGTCATAATTTTGTCACAACAGTT
>VWZD01009307.1:0-13617 GCA_013396695.1 Sakesphorus luctuosus | reverse complement strand
AGTGGGCTGTGGCTGGCTGGGCGCTGTCAGCATAGCCAGGCTTCCCGAGCGAAGGTTTGGAAAGGGCTCTACCCATGTGGGTGTGCCCTTCGAGCCTGCGCAGTGGATTTTTAGGTGAGGCACAGCGTGCACAGAACTGGCCCCACCGTTTAACTCCTGAAGTTCATCTATCACGGCCGAGCGAGCTTGGACGGTGACAGTGAAGTCCTCGGGACTAGAACCTACAGCCCCCGGTATTGCCAGGCGGTCTCCCTTGCAAGTACCAACCGGGGCTGACCATGCTGAGCCTCCGAGAGCTGACGGCATCGGGTGTCAGGGTGGCATTAAACTGCCTTGTCAAGGCGCTGTGAGGCGGTACCATCGCAGTCAAGCAACGGCATCCCAATCAGGCAGCGGCATCGCAGTCAGGCAGCAGTGTCGCAGGCAGCGGTATCGCAGGCAGGCAGCAGTATCGCAGGCAGCGGTATCGCAGTCGGCCGTAACTACGGGAATGGTGCTGACACTTATCAGGTCACGACTCACGCTGTTTAATTGAATGATGGTAAATGTAGGTGGGTAATGTTGCAGTCCTCAGCCTTCTTGTTTCGAATGTCTTACAGGATCACAGAGTCAACAATATTTTCCTTCTTTTTCTCTCTTTTCCGTCTTTATTTCTCTCCTCTCTTGTTTTGTCGTGGCCAAGTGCAGCTGCCGTGTTCTGCCCCTTCTCTGCACCAAAGTCTGTGGTGAGAACTGGGAGCTTGTTAAGTTGTAAAAGGGGAGAGCTTGTTAGCCAACACTTCCATGATTATATAGTGGGCTAGTTGCCAGAGTTAAGGCAACTAAATAATAAAAGGATGGGAGTTCCCTGACATATGGACTGGTATCTTTGTTCAGCCCACTGAGGATTGACAGTGAACATCACATCCGCAACCAAGGAAGTCCTGACGTGGTCAGACAGGGAAGTTTTGTGAGGAGTCTGGCAACCCAAACAAGGCTCTGGGCCACCACCTTCAGAACCCTCTTCTCCAAGCTCTTCCGCACTGCATGAGCTCACCCAAGATCTTTGGAGCAGGGAGGATTCAAAGGATGAGTGTTACAATTTCCAGAGCGTAAGAGTCTCATTAAATATGAGTGTCATTAAATTTCTAAAATTATTTCAGTCTTTCTGTTGCTACAGCATTTTGTATATAGTTGGTGAGATTACTGTAGTGAGTCAAGTGTGGATGCACAGCCTGATCAAGGAAGGGCACACATAAAAGGGGGTTTTTAGGGTCTCTCCCAAGTCACACAGGGGACTGAGGTAACTTGTAAGGTGTTCATGGGGGGTTGATGTCTCTGCTAAGGCATGCAGGGTGCTGGGGTCCTCTGTAAAACATGCAGGGGTTTTAGACTTTCTCATAAGGCCTGCAAGGGGGCTTGGACTTTAGAGTCAGCTGTTGAACATGGGTCAGTCAGTCCTAAGCACCAGGAAAGGGCTATTTTAAATGGATAGTTCATGATCTCCATTGCTGTTCACTGATTGGAGTGGGGTGATGAGTTTAGATTCCTGAATCTGGGGTGACAGAGATGCATGCTGTGTGGTACCCAGTGTGCTGATGTAACCCATCCCAGAGAAGCCATCAAGAGTTCTGCAAAGAAATTCAACCATGCACAGTGGGCTTTCACCAGCCTGCACCATTCAGGGGAAGGGAAAAGTCTGCACCAGGCTGTACCAGTATCCACAGCTGGTCTCCAACGTGAACAGCCCATCTCCCAGCATTGCTTTACAAACTTGGGGGATGATTTGAGGCATTAACTGAACTTGGTATAGCAAGAAAACATTGATAGGGAGAGTTGTTTAAGCATTTTAAAAGATTAAGTGGAAAGTATTTAAAAACCTGTACTTTATTATGTGCAATAGACGATGTTTTATGGTGTGATGATTCCTTCAAGACACACTAAGTTTCTTTTGCAACTAACAAATAGGTGCACAGATGGACATGTCTCTGGAAAGCACAAACACCCACTGAAAGAGTTGTTCACTCTGGGTGCTGCTATGTGCACATGGAGCCTCTTCAAAAAGGGGCAACCAGAAAGATTTGCATGTAGAGACACTCTCATCTTCAAACAATGTGCTAATTGTAATTATTTGAATTGATTGTTGTGGTGCAAATTTGACATACCATGCCTAGAGGTCATTCTCTAGAAGACAGATTTCAGCTGAAACACTGCTTTATTTTTTGTATGTATATGAGATTCCTGTGGACTAGTACTTGCCTGTAATGATGGTAATTCTGTGTATATTTGAAAAAAATGTATAAAAGCACATTTTTCTACATGTACATTAATTATCAGCTCTTGTACAATCAGTTCAATGTAAGTGATTTGTCATTAGCAAATTGTAATGAGGATGCATGACGCATGTAAATACACTAGATGTGTTGCCCTAGCAGAAAGGGAACAGCATGCATCTCCATCCAAACTTCAGCTGTGTCAAAAGGAAAGATAAATATATGGCTGTATTTTGGGGAAGGGGCAATGAAATGATAGGTCCAGAAATAATAGAGGCCGTAATTAAGCTCCCATGTCTGGTTTTCTTGGGGCTGTGAATTCCCAGTTTAGGGGAAATGCCTAAGTCTCTATCTGAGGCAACTGAAAACTAAAAGCCAGAGAATAGTTGGTGGAAAGGTAATACAGAAATTAGGACCTGATGAGAAATCTCTTGCAACTAGATGCAGTTGCAGCAGAGATACCAAGTAAATTGATTCAGACAGGGGTTCTGATTTTACAGCAAATATAAACAATCAACTGTGTAAGTCATTAAGAGGTTATTTCAGTTGGTTTGAAGATGGTGCTAATAACACCAAGGTTGCAGGTTTGATCCCTGTGTGGGCCATTCATTTGAGTTGGACTTGATGATCCTTGTAGGGCCCTTCCAACTCAGAATATTCTATGTGTGAATTTATATCCCAGTTAAGACCAGCCTGTTGGATGGAGATGGATACTTGACCCCAAATGTTAACAAGTATTGAATGATCAACCACTTGATCAGTAACAGACTTTTGAGAATCCTTTACGATTTTATACTGATAACCACTTCTACCCTTAACTGTGTTAAGTTTGTTACTCGTTATAATGTTGTATGTTAAGGCAGTGGCTTAGTGCCTTGAAACTTCTCTTTTTTCCCTTTTAATATAATAGGAGGTATGCTCAATTAGAACAAAGGTAGTACTTTTGAGGAGTATATTCAGTGCAGATAGCTTAGTGTGCAGCTGCAGTGCAAGCTGCTGATTGGGCTCTGGGTAGCAGGAGCCCAAGGCAAGAGGTCCTGAACTTGCATAAAAGAAGTTTCCTTAAAAGAGGTAAAGAAAAGTGGTCTTAGAAAAGAGTTGTCCTGTGTCCTGGGAGAGGCCTGAAGCCACCTAGCATTTCCTGCATGCTCAGGTGGCCTCAGCAGCCAGAGGTCCTGGGATTAGCTCTGCAGAGATTTCCAGGAGTGTGGCCATCCACTGTACCAGACAGAAGGCCAGCCATTGTCCAAGAGAGACGGCCGCCTCCTCCACACCCTACGGAGCTGGTCTTGCAGCAGCCTCAATCTGAAGGAGGGGTTTCTCTCTACAGCTCTTAGAGCGTGGAAGGCTTGAGTTGCGAGGTTTGAGATGGAGGTGCTCAAGTTATTTGTCATGCCTTGAAGGGCTGAAACAGAGATGAACAGAGTTAGAGTCAGAGCCCAGACTTTTGGGGACCTCAGGAACCCCTCTTGCCACGGCCACCCCACCCATGATCAGAAGGGAGCAGGAACAAAGAGGGTAAGCCCTAAACTGCTTTAAATTAATACCCAACAAGCCGCTGAAATCTCTCTCTGCTCTTTCCACACAACCCCTTGTCTGGGCAGGAAGCAGAACCCTCTCCAGGTGAGGCAGGGACTGCAGCTCCCTGCCCAGGATCTTTCCTCGTTTCATGCCAGTCCCTGCTGACAGCACACTGTCCTCATTCACCTCACAAGTGACCTGGAGAAATTCCTGCTGCCCCCTCGTGTGCCACCTGGTGACCCGTAGGGAACACACAGCCTGTCATGGCCCCAGTGGCACAGCTCGCCAACACCAGCACTGCCAGTCTTGCCAGGGCTGAGCCACATGCAAAGAACAAGGGCAAGTGTAGGAGAGGGTGGCAGAGAGTCCTGAGCCATAGTCAGAGTACCACAGCCACTGGGCTGAGTCCTGCTGCCAGTGCAGCAGCTGGGGCTGGGGCCAAGCTGGAGTGGGGCAGGAAGGGACCCCAGGGCTTGTGTCTCACCAATGAGCCTGATGGCTGCCTCTCGCATGGCTTTCTGTGGGCTCTGCAGGTATGACACAGACTTGCGCAGATACTCATCTGCTCTACTTCTGTCTTCTGCCAGCTAGAGAAAGCATAAGGAGACACAGGGGAGGGGTTGGAACTTATTCTTCCCCTTGGCTGGGCAGCTCCTGGACCCCTACCTGGGCACCCATGCCACCTGGCCAGTGCCAAGATTTGAAGGGAGCAGAGGGCTGGGTGCTCCACAGGGAGCCCCAGCACCACCCAGAGCACAGCTGGGTTAGGACTCTCTCAGCACCCTGGCTCAGGGAGGGAAAGGAGCCTAGAGAAGAGCTTGGGGGCCACAAACCCAAGGGGAGTAGTATGTAGAGTGCAGGCTGGTCATGATGTGTGCACCAGTGGGCAGGGGCCACAGCTGCCACCCTCACACATTGAGTATTGGCAGCAGAGAGGTTGTTCAGTCTGTCTGGGGCTTCAAGGCCATCCTCACCAAGCACTCGCCAAACCTCCATGGCTCATCACTCTCCAGCAGTTCCTCAAGATCCCACTTCTTCAGGAATTTTGTTGCTTGAAGCAGGGTTTCCCAAGAAGCCTGCAGAGCCACAGAGATTGGGAGATGGCACAGCAGCCAAGGGCACAGGACCTCCATCCCTAACGTAGCTAAGGTCAGGATGAGGCAGGAGCACTGCAGTCTATGAGGCACTATGGCAGGAGGCAGCTGTGCCCTATCACAGGGAACACCAGCAGCTCAGAGTCTTCACCTGTGCCACACAATGGTTCTCATCATACGTGTGGTAGAAGAGTGGTAACAGGCTGTGGTGTACATTGTTCTCCAAGGCATTTTTTCCCTCTTCGACTACCAACTCCATTAGCGCTTGAAAAAGATGAATGGAGAGCAGCTGCACATGGCTGCTGTCCTAGTGGAAAGGAAGAGGGCAAGATGTCAGCACCAGCAGCTCCAGGCCCACTGGGGCATGGGCCTGAAAATCCTCAGGGTATAAAGTTTCCTGGCAGCAGCCAGTGCCTGTGGCATGGGACACAGAGCCTTACGTTGTCAAAGAGTGGCTGCAGTGCCTCAGCCAGCTGCAGAGCAATGGAACTAGCAATTGGCACATCTCTGTCCACGAGCACTTTGCTGAGCACAGAAAGCGTCATGCCCACCACCTCCGGGTCTTTATCCTTCAATACCTCTGTGAGGCTTTCAGTCAGGGCTAGGATTTTGTTGGCCTGTGTAGAGCACAATGCAATGATGTGAAGCCATGAAAGGCTGCACTGCCAAAACTGCTCCAGCAGTTCCACCCCATGCTCCTGTCTCAGAACCAAGAAGTCAAAGGCCTGTTCTGAAGGACACTGATAGCTGAATGGGGAGTCAGGAATGCTGGGAGCAGCTGACACAGCTGAAGGCAATTCCAAACTACTGTATTACCCAGCCCCACACTGCCAGCACAGCTTCAGCCAGGTGCCTGCTTCTTACCATAGAGGGTCTCTTGCAGAGCATCATGATGCATCTGAGCAGCTGAAGCCGCATCACTCTGCACTCCTTCCACAGGTAGATTGGGACCAGCTGCAGAATGCGTTCACCCCATTCCTTTATGTTAAGGCAAGGCAGGAGCTGAAACAACGGGGCAGTGACAGTGCTTGTGAGAGTTACCCTGGCAGCAGGGGGCCAAGGGCACCCAGCAGAGCCCATCCTCTGCCCCCACTCCACAAACTGGACTTGCCCCACTGCTGCATCTCCAAGAGGGCAGAGTGGTGGAAGGCAGCCCAGCACGGCAGCACTCACCATCAGGCTCACCTCAACAAGGAATGCCATGGCAGAGACCTCCCAGCGAGCCTCCTCTCTGCGGAGCAGCCTGAACAGGTAACGTGCAATCCGATAACACAAGCACTGTGAGACTCTGAGCATTGCTCTGGACAGGGAAAAAGGCATTGTGAACCCTGAGCAGGGCAGGCAAACCTATGCTGGGTCTGATGCACCAAGGCCTGGTCTTACCCCACCACCTCTTGAAAGGAAAAAGGCCATGCCCAACACCAGCAGGGTCCTTTGCGGATGATGAGACTGAAAACACACCCTTCCTGACCACAGGGGACAAGAGCAACCAGGCTGTGGTTGGTGATCAGTGGCTGGCCCAAATCCCCCTGGCCCTGGCAGACTGTCCTCAAAGAGGTTCCTTGCAGACAGACCTCCTGCTCTGTGCCATCAGCCCAGGGCCCATGAGAGGAGACGCTGGCACTTTGGGTTATGGCTGCTCCAGAGCACCCAGCTCTCCCAGGCTTTTGCACTCTGCAGGGCCATCCCCGAGAGACATAGTCCACGGCACCCATGATCACAGGGACTATGTCGGGGCCATCTCATCTACTGGGGAGAAATGATGGAGGAACAGGGAGAAGGCAGGTCTCACCTGGCCAGCAGACCCATTGCACAGTGGTGGGTGTCAGGGTTGAGGAGTGTGTCCCAGCCACGTTCACGTTCAACTTCAGATACCACATCCTCATACTCAAGATGACAGAGCAGTGCTTTCACAGTCAGCACTACAAATCTGTGTGCAGAGCAAAGCCTGGGTCACACTGGGAGTCCTGAATCCAGCTCCAGAGGCGTGGAAGAGGTGGGAGGACCATGATGGAGTACCTGTTGGGGTCGGTGGGAAGGCAGTGCTCCTGCTGGCATCTCCTCCAGAAGGCATTGACCTCTGGTGGCATCTGTGCTGTGCTGGAGAAGACTTGGAAGAGCAGAGCCACAAAGAGGTGGGGCAAATAAGTCATCAATGCCTCTGGGTGGTGGGGCAGATGGATGATCTCCCACAGTGCCCTGGTTGCCTGCAAAAAACAAAACACCCAGAGACTGCACTCAGCACTGAGATAATCCCCGTAGTAGGTGGCAGGGCTGAGTGTGGGAGGGCAAGGCTCAGGCATTGCCCAGGGCACGAGGAGACACAGCGGGAGCATCTGGCATGACTGAGCCTCTGAACCTGCCCCTAACCAAGGTTTCCAGCCCACCATGTGAGGCAGGGACATACAGTGGTGGGGGAGGAAGGATGGAGGGATGCCAGAGAGGCAGCCCTTGAGGATGTTGCTAAGGTCTAGTCCAGAAACTCACAGCCAGGGAAAAGACATCTGAGTTGTCCTTATCAGAGGTGGATGTGCTGTGCAATGGCCAGTCCTCCAGCACGCAGAGCAGCTCTGGCAGCACCTTCTCCGCAGCTCTACTTGAGGAGACCATTGCCCTCCACATGGTCACAGCAGCTCTGCAGGCCCAGAACTCTGTGTCAGTGGGGTCTTGGCCACAGTACTGTGGCCTTTGCAGCCACAGGGTCCCTGGCTGGCCACCAGCCCTGCCTCTGCCCACAGCCCCTCACCGTCAGCACCCAGTGGGTAGCAGGCAGCCCTGAGTAATAATGCCTTGAGGGACAGGCAGGGAGCATGACAATGGGCTCTGAGGCTGACATGGCACAACTGGGAAACAGAGTTGTCAGAGGGGCCGATAAATCTCCATCTGTCTGGCATCGCACATGGGACAGGCTCTGTAGGCTGATCGCCTCTCATGGCTGGTGAGTTCTTAGCCCTGAAATCAGATGCTCCCCATACCTGTCACATGATGGGACACTGCACAAAAGGGTCACTACCACATCATGAGGCTGTGCAAGAGTCATCTCATGAAGGGTCTTGTCAAGCATATGCTCAGCAGACACATCTATGATGAATGTGAGCCATTGGTACATTTTCCTCACAATGGTTGGCACCTGGAGGAGACATGTCACAGAATTGGAGTGCTGCTAGAGTGACGCATTTCCCCAGCTTCCCCTGACAAATGCTTCCTTTTCCACCATACTGTTTTTGAAGCCCAGCAAACCCAGCTTGAGGGGGTTCCCATTCCCTGGGGCACTCAAGCCCTGGACACAAATTACTTTATTCAAATTGGTGCTGCCACTTCCCATGATAACATCGAGCATGGCAGAACAATCCTCTGCTTTACAGAAGTCAGAGCTTGCCATGCCCTCAAGGACGATGGTGTTCTTGTCTTCAGGATCCGTGGGCTCATTGAAGTCTGAAAACATCTAAGAGGAGGGAAAAGAAGGATGTCACATCCAGTGCTCTAATGGCAGTCTTCGGCTGAGCAGCAGCTGCTAGCAGCCCTATCCCAATCAGGGAAGTTTGCAGGTACCTGTGTGCATCTGTGGCGGAGGCCATGGGTGTGCTCCCTCTCTTCTGGCAGTTCCCCAACTGGATCTGGCAAAACCCAAGCAGTCAGAGGTGAGGAACTGCAGGCAGGCTAGAGAAGGCACTCGAGCCCTGCACTCCTCAAGCAGGGCCAGCCCTGGGACTGGAAATAGTGGGGACGCCAACCCCTGTCTCTCTGGCTGCATCTTGGGGCTGAGGGTGCCTAGTGGATGGAGCATGGCTGCTGGGGAAATCAGCCACATTCTCACTTCCTCTTCTTCCCTGGGGATGCTCACATGGGGTAGGATGGGGCTGCAGCCATAGCCCTGTGGCCCAGTTCAGCCACTTACCTGTGTTCAGTGGCTGGATCCATCCCTCTTCTTCAGGCTGCTGTGCTGGGGCAGCCTCAGGGCCTTTCTCCTCCTCCTTCTCCTCGTTCCCCACAACGCAGTTCAGCCAGGCCACTCTCGGTGATCTTTCTGCCATCCCACTGAATTTTGTGTTAGAAAAGTGTGAAGTGGTTGTACAGGGGCTCCATGCAGTGCCCCTCTGTCCTGTCCTGTCCAGTTGTATCCTCTGGAATTATGTGGGGTGGCTGTGTGGACGGGTCACAAAGGCAGTGGGTCCCAATGGGCTCTGTGACATGTGCCATTCAATAGGCAGTGCTTATAGCATGGTGGGTGGTTGCCATGAACATATGTTTATTGATGGATCATGTTCATACAGAAGATGTCTGAACTATGGGCATGTGTTGCCTTGAGGATGACTCAAGCCATGCTCTCTACCTGAATTCTCTGTCCGATCCTTTTGCAAACCCCTATGTCTTCATCCTTCAGAGTTATCATGTTTGTTTGAACGGGTCAGACAGCAACCTTCCCACAGGCCTCTCATCCTATGTTGGAGTGGATTCACAATATATGGCATGGAGAAAGTCCTGCCAAAAATGGGCTGACGAAGAGAATCAACCAGCCACTGATAATGCTTTAACAACTGATGTTTTTAATGTTGTTTAAATGCACAGAAAGTCTTTTTTGCTAAGTCATTTTCTTCTTCCAAGAATACCCCTGTAAGCTCAGGGGGCTGGGGAAAGATTGTGACCTCATGTTACTTGAAACCCTCTCCCACTGAATGTAAATCCCCTTACTCCTATTGGCCCTAAGCCAGATTTCCCTCTTGTCCCTTATTGGTGAGTTTGAATCCCTTCAAAGTCCATATAAACCCTTCCCCATGAATAAAATTCCTCTTTGTTCCTCTTCTCTGTCCACTGGTCTCTGTGTGTCCTTTCTCTGGGGCTCTCAGGGACCACATGGTAGGGGAAAAAGCAGGGAGCACATTTTCTCCTAGGTTAATGGACTAACAGCTCCAGGACCAGGAGAATCACCATATCGTTGCAGAAATCATACAACACACAGCACCAGCAAGGCATAAAGAAATCCTACTGGTACAATCCTACAGCCCAAACAGACAGGGAGACAAACACACTACATCAAAGTCACCTTGTTTGTAGCACAATAAAAGCACAACCTGGAAGGCCTTTAGCTCCTCAGCATGGCATCAACACTGATGGCGATGCTAAAAATGTGGATTCTAGGTGCTTCTGCCACACTCTACCCTTAGCATCACCATTGTGATCTGACCAGTGTCTTTGGAGTGGTGGTGCAGACACCTCTTGCCTCCAAAGCAAGAAGGACACACAATGTTACTGAGTTGCAATGCCGTCTGCGATCATAATTCTTCAAGTACCATTAGCAATGAACGACCAATCAACTCACAATAAAAACGAATAAGCATGCAGTAGTAACCAACATCACAGGAACAGTTAACAGTAGCAATGGATAAACAGGAGTACCATCTTGGGACTGAATGGGGTCGTGTAACCTATGGACAGGAGGCAGATGGGGGATGTCAATTGTATAGGTCTAGTTTTGGGGCATATCAATGTTGCAGCTGGGATTTAAGGGATTATATTTTGCTGTGAAGACTGATTTCATTATAGTGATCTCAGTGCAGTGGTAATGATCCAAACTGTGGGAAACAGACCAGACTATGAGATACGGAGGGTGGTCCCATGGTGTAATGGAGAGTACTCTGGACTCTGAATCCCAAGGACCTGAGTTCGAGTCTCAGTGGGGACCGTCCCCTGGCAGTTCAATGCCTCCCTGCCATCCCATCCTGTCAGATCTCGGATGCTCAGCAGGGGCTGCCCCGGTTAGTACTGCGTGCTGTAGACAGTCCCAAGGTCTTCACTGTCACTGTCCAAGCTCACTCGGCTGTGGCAAACGGACCATTAGGACTTAAACAGTGGGGCCAGCTCTGCATACCCTGTGCCTCACCTAAAAAATCCACTGTTCAGGCTGGAAGGGCACACCCACATGGGGAGAGCCCTTCCCAAATCTTCGTTCGTGAAGTTTGGCCATACATACATGAGATATGGAAAGGGCAAGCTCTTATTGTGGACCTCAGAGGAGAACACCACTGGGAAGCACCCTGAATTTTACTAGCCACATACATGAGAGACTTGTTGGAGTTTTAAAGTTAGCATTTTATTTGTACACCTGGGGGACCCCCGGCTCCTCCTGCACTGCTGCAATGGCAGCCACTGAAACTTAACCGGGCATGCCCCTGCTGGTCCTGGGCAAGTTGGGTCTGTGCCCAGCAGGACGGAGCAGGGGTGGCTCCATGCTGGGACCCCCCTGCCTCATGTACCCCTTGCAGCCCGCAGCAGCATGGCTGGCGCTCCTTGCAGCTTCTGCCCCTGTCCTAACCCTATGGGTTACCTCACTCGTCTGTCCCTAGTCCCTGGTTTTCTATTGGCTGTGGTTCCTCCATTTTCCCATTCGCTAGCCAAGCACCTAAGTAACACCCTTCCACCCAAGCTCTTAGCCTATCCATTCCCAGATCCAGCACCCTCCCTTCAGGACCCCACAAAAGCCTCGTGAATTTCACAATAAAGCCATTTTTGCCCCTCGTCTTCCTGACTGAAAATATCTGTATCTCAGCGCTGCCGAGCTCCAGAGGACAGGTGGGAACTGCTCCCCTCTCAACATGGCATTACCAAATTACAATAATCACAATTATAATCATTACTAAAGTCTGAAAGAGGCTGGTTAGCCACCCTGACATGGAAAACCCAAGCACATTTAAAACTCTCCCTTGCCAGCTAGTTACCAGAGGTGGAAAATGCTGTCACTTCATTGCTGTGGGACCTGAATTCCAGGGAAATCAAAAGCAGCAGAACCAGTAAGAACACAGATGAAACCTGATGCCAGACCAGTAAGGCAGAAAGGATATACTTTGAAATTAGAATGTAAGAAAGGGTTAGAAGAATTTATTGCTAGATTTTTGCAATATGGATTACTAAGGGAATGTGAGTCAGAATATCATACTCCTGTCCTACCACTAAAGAAATTACATACTAATGAAAATCAGCTAATGCAAGATAGTGCAAGACATACACCCCCGTAGTAGTAAATCCCTATAAACTTTTAAACACAATTAAAGAATCTGATGAGCGGTTCACTCTTTTGTATCTTAAGGATGCTTTCTTATGCAAAACCCTCAAAACTGAAAGTCAACTGTTGTTTGCCTTTGCATGGGAAACCTAATGCCCTATAAAACGAGATTAACGCAGATTGTTCTCCCACAAGACTTCAAAAATAGGTCCACTTCTTTTGGGAACCAATTGGCAAAAGAATTGGAAATATGAATAAATCACTTTGCTGCAGTATATAGATGATATTTTAGTTGCCACAGAAACTCAAGCTGGATGCATTGAAATGACTAAGTTTACTAAACTTTTAGGGATAAGCTGGTTACAGAGTATGCAACAAGATGGTGGAAACTGCCAAAAGGCATGTGATGTATCCGGGAATCAACATTTCCCAGGCACACCGAGCCAAAAAGAAGGAGGAAATTTGCGAAGCTCCCAGAGCCAAGGATTGTACATAAGAACATTTCTACGAATAATGCGCTGGTGTCAGCTATGTTAGTTATTCTTTACTTATTCTTAGCCAGCATTTAGCAAAGTTTGTCAAAAGCTGCTTTTCTATGAACAGAGCATGGGAAAATTACTAAAACTTTAAGTTTTGCTAAACTAACCTGAATCTGCTTCAGTGAACAAATTCTAAGAAAGAGATATTTATGGCTGAAATTGGGTACAGGGAGTGCAGAACTTATGGACCACAAGGACATTTTGCAGAAACCAGAAGATAAAGAAGAGGCTAAAAGAAACATTCAGTGTGTGACTGAAAAACTCCTTGTCTGGGAAAAAAATACTGGAAGAAGATAATAAAAAGATGGAGAATGTGGACTGATTATCATGACAAGTGAGACATCAATAACTAATAGAGGATGGAAGACTAATTAATGAAGAGAATGATGTAATTTAGAAGCAATAAACATTAATTTCTTCGTTTGCTAAAAATCTCTGAGTAAGTGGAAAGTTGTGTATGTGCACGTGTGGGAGCTGGAATTTATCCACTGCACTGTGGGAGCTTAGGCCTTAGTTTTAGTAGGCCCTGAAGCTGCTATACAGATTAGAAGGGACAGGTTGTCACCTAACTTAAGCAAGCAAAGAAAGATTTCATAGCATCTGATGCAAAGTGGGGTATAAAGAACAGTGGGGGAGGCACTTCTTTCTCTGCTGCTCATGGCCGCTGTGCTAATAGGACATGCTGGAGCTGTTCTGGCAGGGCTGGGCCTTCCTGCCGCCTCACTGCTACTTTATCTTGGAGAAGTCAACATTTTATTGTTGGGTTCTTATTTTCTCTGTTCAGGGACCTCTTGGGAAGTGAGTGGGGTGGGCAGAGTGGTGGATTTTGCTGTTCACTGGGGAGGTGGAGAGTTGTTCTCTTTTATCTTTGTGTGTGTGTGTTATATTGCATTTTACTTTGAATTTTCCCTTTTCTGTGTAAATGCATAAACCCTTTCTGCTTTCAATTTCAGGGTTTATTTCCTTTCTCCCTTTCCCATGGGAGGTAGATTGCATTGGTGAATACTAGGCATGTTGGCCAAGGTCAGACCACAACACACACACACACCCTGGCCTGAATAATGGAAAGCCTGACTCACTAACATGAAAAGACAGTGTTGGAGGGGTTCATTTATCCTACTTCTTTCGGGGACAATACACAAGCTCTTCTAGATGTCCTCAGATGTCAACTGCTAATATGGCCCTAAACTCATCATGGCTAGGCTTCGTGA
>VWZD01009302.1:78921-110912 GCA_013396695.1 Sakesphorus luctuosus | reverse complement strand
CCAGTCTCTCTAAGAAATCCCACAGGATGATAGAGGCTGAGTTGGGTAAAGATTAAGATTTCAAATGCATTGTCTTTAAACTGAGAAACTAATTTGATTCACATTTTTTTTCTCCACTTGATTCCAACTCTTAAACTCTTAGTAATATTTCGATTCTTCTGAGTGTTCTCATGTTCAAAGGCTATTTACTGTGAATTAAATAGTTAGCATGGAGGCAGTAGTTCAAGTTTAATATTTTTGCAATATTTGAAATTCATGATCCTTCTAATAGACTCGCATCAGAAACAAAACTGGTCAGTGGTTTAAAAAAGTCTTCCTTGCCTTGTTAGAAAGGGCTTATATAGAGGTTGGAGTGAAAATTATGTAACATGATCTGGGCATCTTGCTTCTCCTAACACTGGATTTCTAACTGTCTATAGAGAACTGTTTTGGGATAGGACAAAAATAAAAACTCAGAGGAAGTCTGAGGAAAGCACTTCTGGGAACTTTTATGTAAGAACAAAATAGGTTTATGAATGTTTGTCTATTACATTTACATTGTAGGCTTGCTATACTGAAATCTGCAGAAATCCATACTCCCTGTCTGCTTCTTGAATTTGCATAAAACATGAGTTTACAAACACAGGGAAGCATTGGTCATATTGACCTATTCTAGGATGGTACACTGGTAGAAACAGTCTTCTTCTGTTTCTTGCAGTAGGTTGGACATAATTACTGAATCTCAAGTCTTTGAATTTTCTAGTTGTTTGTTCTGAGTTCTTAGTTTGCCTTATACAACAGTCTTTATGCTTCGTAACACTGGATGTAACAAATATTTTAGAGAAAGCTGGAAAATAGAAGAGGCTTTGAATGCTATAACATCATTTGGTGCTACAGGAATGGCCATAACGACTTGTGGGGTTTTTTTCAGAACTGAGTATAAACGATTACTAGGCAAAGTTATATGAACAAAATTATAAATTATTAATCAGCTTCTGATGTCACTTCGTAGCTATCAACCTATGCAGCCTACATTGAAACTAATACTTTGTTTGAGGAACTGCTAGTACTAAAAACAGAATTCTATTCTATTCTTGATGTCTTAAGTGCCCCCAGCTGTGTGATTGACAAGATTATATCTGTTGCCATTTTGGGTTTGCAATTTTAAAAACATTAGCATTTATGCAGAAGTCATCATACTTACCAGGGGGTTTTAGATGCACGAAAAGCATTAGCAAAACACAAAGAAGCACCTTCATATAGAAAGAAATACAGGATTTATTTTTTAGGCATAGCACTGTGTGGAATTCAGGAAATGACCATTCACTTCACAGAGAAGAACATGTAACTATTGATCTATGCAGAGGGCTAGGTGTGAGCCTCTTAGCAACATGTTCAACCATACTGGTAAGGAGAGGGTTTGGAGAACAGACACATGGAGGAAACTTATATTAGAAGAAAATATAAGCACTGTTGAACAAGATTCAGAGGTCTCTTGGTGTAGCTGCCTAGTACCTTTGTCATATTGTATCAGACAAAGCTTATGCTGTTAGAGAGAAAAACACTACCAACAGCATGGGATTGGTTTTATGTAATGACCACACTGGCAACCCCTCTGTAGCTCTCAAGATCAAGCTGTAATTTTATAGCCAGAACCACCACCAACTAGATGGTAAGATCCACTTAGTTTTCTAGAGCTTGCAATCCAAGTGCAGGGCATTTCACCTGACAATCTACAAGAAAGAGAATCCAGTGGTTTGATGTGTATAATGCTTCAGATGGCAGTGCTGCACTTTCAGCTATGTGCTGTCCTTGCCAAGTCTGTGTCTAAGAAGCTGGTTAGATGAAAGGGCAGGGAAGATGTAAAAGTCTGTGGGAAGACTGTCTGGTCAGCTGTCTTGGATGCTCTGGCATGAGCCTGAGCCAGTCCTTACTGGAGCATGTAACTAGACACTACTCTCTGGTAGCTCTGACCTCACCACTCCCATCTGCCAGAATACGGACTTATGATGATGCTTGAGTCCTTTTTGTTGTCTGCAGAACTATGTGCTGTTTCCCAACCTGCTGTCTTTCTCCTTTCCATCACTTCTTGCAAAAGGAATTAAACACAGTTCAGTAGCCAGTCTCTGCTGTGTAACAACTCTTTGTATCTGAAAAGGAAGCAAACCATTTAGTATTGAATCATTTAACCATTTAATCAATGCTTTTGAACCAGAACTTTCTTAGTTGACCTTCAGTTAGAAACTAACCATTTGAGCATTATTCTACCTGCTTTAAAGAGGTTAGATCATACTTTTATTAATGTGCACTTGAATTTCTACTGGACTTTAAATTAACATAGCATTTTTGTGGAGGGTCATAGGCATTTTCTATTTTTAGAGCACTGAAATGAGACAAAATGTACCATGATCTTGGTATCAAGTAATGTTGTGACATGCAGTGAGTCCAGTAAACACAATTTATATTCCATCATCTTCCTTGGGAAGATGTTTCATCCGATCAAAATTGCTTTTTCAGCAAAAAGTGGATGAAAAAGACAGTACAGAAGTCCTAGCCAAATGTAACTATTCAATTAAAAAAAAATCTTCCTTTTGTCACTTATTGAAATTGGATATTCTTATTAGTGATATAAAAATAATCTCTTCTTTTGGTTTGTAGTTGATCTGTTTTCCACTTGATTTAATTTGCTTAAACTTGAATTTAATGAACTTGTGCTGAGTACTATAGAATATAGCTATCTTACCTTATCTTCCAATTTATTTCATGAATCACAACTTTTTTGTTTGCTGAATACTTAATTTGAGATTAATTGGGAGAGTATGTTGTGCTCACCCTTCATTTAAGTTTCTTTTCCCTGTGTTATTTATTGGTTATGCCAGTAAAGCTGCTTTCTGTGCTTGTATCTGTAGATGCAGAAAACTTAAGCATGTTGTTTACCAATGAAATGAAAATGTAATTGTTACTTAATCACTGTTGTTGCTGGTCATGTGTGAACTACTTCAATGGTTATCTGCATTATATTCTTAAAAGGAGTTCAAGATAGCAAAGCTTCATGAAGAAAGAATTTTGTCTGATGGAAAAAGTCAACTTCTGCATTTTACTGTGTACAATGTAAGGGGTACAAAAGTACTCTTTTTTCAAGAACCAGAATGGTTACAGTGAGAACAACAAATAAAAGATAAATCAATTAATCATTCATGTTGGCATTTTTTGAACAACAACAAAAAATTAATATCAGCATGTAGGTACCTGGAAATTTGTGTACTTTCTTTCCATGTTTGAAAGCAGATAGGTTATCCCCTTCAGTGAGTTTTGGACAAGAAACTCTATAATTGATTTTAGTTTTCTCATCTAAGTATTAAAAAAGAGTGCTGGAAAGAATACATAGGAGCATAAGCAACTGGAAGACTTAACCATGAAAGTTTCTTTTTTTTCCAAGTCACTTAAATGATGTAAATTTTTATCCCATGTGTAGGAATAACTGCTAGGCTTTTATCCCATAAGTGACAAATAATGAAACAACTGATGTTTTTCTATTTTGAAACAGGCAGATGGTGTGTCATACATCTAACTGTAATCGTCATGTGGGAGACTTTGTTTTGGGTTTGTGGTGTGGGGTTTTTTTTAATTAGAAAGTAATACTCTATACAGTTTTCTTAAATGAGTAATATTGATTGGAGTTAGATTTCATTTTTATATAACAGCCATTGCTTATATGCCTTTGCTTGTGTAACTGTTGTGGCCTGCTTTGACAGACAATGAAACTGATGCAAATGCAAAGGAAATGAATGGAAAAAATCCTGTGTGGGGATTTTTTTATATGAGAATTTATGATTAGTGGTTTTGCTCTTGAAATATGGTTAGAGACTGAGGATTAGGCATTTTTTTCCAAGGCTATGATATGCTCTGATTAACTGTAAAGCCTCACATTTACTAGCTTTTGAGAGGACCTTCTTGCTGCTTTCAGAAGGCACTGTAATGGTAAATCAGTAGGTACTAGGAACTCCCATTAGTAGAATCAAATAATTTATTAGTTGGATATTTGTTTTGATGGATGCTTACAAGTTTCATTTGACACCAATGAAGGCTTTTTATTTGTGTCAAGTAGTGAAAGAATCTGTTAACTGCTCCTTACTGATTTTTGGAGGTGTGCAAAAGTATACGTAGAGTTATGTAGGAAGATGCTGAAATGAATTCCAAAACCAGCACTGGACAAACACCTTAAAAACTCAGAGACTCAGCTGAAGTTTTAAAAAGCAGTTTCTGGTTCTGTTACCCTGCCTGCATTTCAGTTGTGATGGGTCGTTGTCCACACCCTGCCAGTTCTCATTGTGTCGCCCAGAGGCCTTTTGTTCTGTTAATGGGCCAGCTATTAAGCAGTGCTCGTCCCCACCCAGGTGCTCTGGTGAGGGGTCCTTGGCCCTTCTCCCCTTTCTGTTCTGTTATCCCTCGTGGCTGGGAGGGGGCAGTGCCAGGGCCCCAGCCAGCCCTGCCCCTGTCCCAAGTCCATTGGTTAGTAGACCCTTAACCCTGCCTCTCCCTCAGTTTTCACCCAATCCAGCCAGACCAGCGGACCGCCCCCAGAGGTCTATTCATACCTGTGGATGTTTTGAAGAAAAAAGAATTCTCGTTGCCTTGCAACTGCCTGGAACTCTTGTCTCTCCCTCCCTTCTCTGCCCCCATGGAACAAAGGGGATAGCAGAGAAGCCCTTCTCCCTTTCCCTCCATGCCGCACAGAAGAGACCTTTTTTTTTTATTTAAAACTTATAGAGTCAAAGAAAGAATTCAAAGTATTTGATGAAATGTGTTAGTGAAAATCTAAAACAGACCTGTAGTCTGAGTACATGAGGAAAATTAACAGAAAGATATCTTCAGCAATAATATCACAATATTATGTATGAAGAAATGTGACTTAGGCAGATGTTTTGACGGGTAACATGATGTTTACTGTTACTGTAAAATGAGTGTATAACAGCAAACAATCTAGTGTGAACCTATCTCAGCTCTGAATTTTTTCCCAGATAGAGTTTGAAAGTGAAGTATTTCCATTTCCATCCCATGTGGTTGATGGAGGCAGGGGTTTTTTGGCATCCATATACAATACTGATTTATTCCCAATATAATTTGTAGGCTGTAGGACTATACCACATCATACTGTCTGTTTTGCTGCCTCCTTTCATCAACCTCCACCTCTATATAATTGCTCCTTATTTTAGAAGGTGGTGTAAATTTTAAATTTCTTTTTACTTAAGATGTAAAACATCAGAGTAGTCAGATGAGGAGTACAATAATAGTTGTCCTAATTGTTTTTTTATAATTTGTGAAGTCACTTTTGCTCATAAGTCTTGCAGCATGTGTCCCTCTGTTGAAAATGGTTTCAGAATCTCAGGAGAATCTTTAAAGGCAAAAGATGGGGCTGTAATAGCAGAAAATTATTAACCAGGCTCATTGCTGATCTCTGCTAGTGGTACAGGATGAAAAAAAAAAATCCCAAGCAAAAAACTCCTCAGTTTTTACTTACTGAATGAGCAGTGCTCTGTATTGATGTTTTCAACAGTGTAGTCAGATGAAAAGTATTTAGTATGGCTTCCTACTACTGTCTCATGTAATATGTGGTGCTCAAACTGCCCTGCCTGCTATAGACCTTTGTATTGTGTGGTTTGGAAAAGATAACTAATACTTCTATCAAATCCAAGTGATTCTATAAAAACCTCTGTTTGTCATAGAAATATAATTAATTTAAAAGTAATGTTAATTTTTGCAGGATGAGTCACTAACCAAGAAATGACACAAGATGTGGAAAGGCTTCTATGCAAGAAAGGCTTTATGCTGGAAAGAGATAACAGACAAGGCATAAGATGCTTTAAAATCCTTGGTGAAATGTAGAGGATGGGTGTGAGTTTCTGACAGAACAGGGCTACCATCAAATAAAATTTATTGAAAATTGGTCCAGTATCTCAACAGAAGTTTAAAAGACTACAGAAGATTGCTTTAAATGTGTAGATATTATAGCCTCAGAAACTGAAAAATAGTAGAAATGGAGTGAAAAGGAACTGCTACACATATCTGAACTGGTCTTAACAGTCTTGAAAGGCTGACCTCATCTCTTTTAGAAAAAAGCCTACCATAAAAGCTTAGTGATTTTCAAAAAGGCAAAAAGTTCTGCATGCGGCCCCTTCTAAATTAATCCTCTGAACCTGTCATTCAATTTCTGTGGCTTTACACATTTAGAGAGCTCCTGTCAAGCTGCTACTACTGAATGATTTTTACCACTCTTTCAGATTTTGCATACAGCCACCTGGTGTTTCAGGAACTGATGGATTTAAAGATGCACTGGTCTGACTCTTGACTTTGTTGGATGCAGTTCTGAAACAAAGACTTGCCTGTTGGTATACTGCATATCTGAGATCAGCTGATTCAAACAAAATGCCTGGTTACTGAATTACTAATTTATTATTATGAATGCTTCAATCATGTTTTAAGCTGTATAATTGACTATGTCAATATCTCAGTATTTTGGCTGCCAATTCCTTCATATGTGCCTTACAATTTCATTAGTTCCATCAGGATGGGATTTTTCCTTCTTTAGGACTTAAGATAGCTGGTAATTTATCTCCAGTCTTTTTCTTTGAGTATCTCTTTGCTGAAGTAGCTGATAGTGTCTTTTTGTGGCTTGGAAAAAAATTGAATTAAAGCATGATATAAATTGTGCTTCTCTTAGATATTTATTTTGGAGTTTTGCACTTTATTTTCAATAGAAGTTAATAAATCCCAAAAAACTACTGCATATTATTGTTGGTCTTAGTCTCAAAAATCTTAATAAGGACAAGCTTGGGGTGAAATGGCAGTAGGAAAACAGTTTTCTGTGGAAAAAAAATGCCCAGGAGACCTTTGAGGACATTAGTGATTGCACTGAATATGTTGCTACATGGTAGAAAATATGTACTAACTCATAGAGTGAGAAGGAACTTCTACTGATGTCTGAAACTGCTACTGTCTTGGATGTCTTAAAAGGCTGACCACAGTTTTTTTGAAAAAAAATGGCAATTTGCTGATATCAAGTACAGTGTGACTCTGAATTGTGGGAGTTTTATGCTGCAGACTAGGGGCTGCAGCTTGGGAAGCAGGGTGACAGAGGATGGGTAATGGTCACTGGCTTTAGAAGCATTGCAGGTTGGATGCCAGTCCTGTATTTTTATGGCTTTAAAGTACAGGGTGTTAGTCCTTGTTATTGTGCAAAGCACTTCACAGAGTAACAAATTCGAACCAGCTGAAGTCAACAGCATATGGAAATAAAAACTGGAGTAATTGTGATGCTTATTCAGACTTTAAGACCTCAGAAATAGTTTAAGCCTTAATAGGCATCCAAAAACTTAACTTTTGAAAATTTGACATTGTATGTCTGAAGACTGGCAGGCAAATGTAACAAAGCAGCATTGATTTGCAATTGTCGACATGTGGGAAATGACTGAAAATGTTCTACAATTGATACCTCAGGGGTTTTTATTTTTTGAAATTTGCATTTTATAGATTTTAGAAGTAATTGTAGTGAATGTAGATTTTAGTGTACCAGTATTTCTAGTAGCTTAAGTTCAATGTTTATACATACTAACCCCATACCTGTATCAATCCCTCAAAATTCTGTATGCTGTTTAGTCTCTTCTTCAGGGTAGAACTGCTGAAAAACATCTCAAGGCCTGCACCATGAGACATAAACATAGGCAGAGTGACCTCCAAGGCCAGAATGCTGGAAAACCTCCAAGGATCCCTGCATGCTGTGAGGAAGATAAGATGACAGAGGAAGGCTCCCAGACTCCCCCAAACTCAATTCCTGGTGGGGTGTGCCAGGGGGCCAGGAGGGGGCAGAACCTGGTGGATGGGTGAATGGGAATTGGATGGACATTACTATAAAAACCATGGAGCCAATGTTCACACACCTGCATCAACATGTATTCCTGTAGGCCCTAGCTCTGGAATTAAAAGACCTACCCTTTTTGTCTTATCTCATACACTAAGTTGGTTTGGAGTCCTGTTTTCTGTGGTCTCTTAAGGCAACACAATAAACAAAAAAATAAAAGGAAAAAAAAATTCCTCCCCCTCACTATAATACTTGCTTGCTTAGCCTTCAGAATTGATTTAATGGTTCAGTTTATAGGCAAAAACCTTTAAGCTGGTACACCATGTAGAAACTGAACGTGTCAGTTCAACAGCTGAGTTGGGTTCATTGGAAAGAATGACTTAAAACCAAACCCATGTGTTACGCGTTTAGCTGATGGGCCTAAATTTGGGCTTTGGAGTTCTCAGACCAGGCCTGGGATTGTCAGCTGACTTGAGCTGAGCTGAGCTAGCTAACAGCTGACTTCTTCTAGCCAATAATATTGCATTCCATATCAAACTACATCATCTCAAAAGGGGTAAAATCCAGTGTGTGAGAGTGGCTTAGGCAGTTCTGCTATGGCCAAAGTGCAAGCCAAACGTGGTGCAGCTGCTGCCTTGTTGGAGTGGGCCTTGCTTCTGTTGCTGCTGCTGCTTGCAGTTTGTTTGAGTACAAGGAAGTAAAAATATTTTGCTGTTACTCTTTCTGTTTCTTGCTAAGCGTCTTTTAGAGTGCTTATAAATCTAGAGTAATACACTTTGTATTAACTGGGGAGTGGGAGGTTATTTCTTGTTATATATAACTTGTGTGTGTGTTATATTGTAGTTTTCTCTTAATTTTCTCTTTTCTGTATAAATACATGTAGTCAGTTTCAGCATAAACCTGGTTTGGAGTTTTTTTCCCCTCTCCCTCTTCTTCCCTTTTCACTCTGTCTCGGACAGCTGGCAATTTGCCAGCTCAACCCAAGACACCATGCATGTAGAGTTCAACAGAAAAGTTCAATAGTTTTCTGATGACTCAGATTTTAAAATGCCTACCTGTACTACTGTTATGTTGCTAAAAACTTCCTGAAGTCCATATGGTGAAGAATGGAGGTTCTTAATTAGGTCTATACCTACCTTAAAATGTGGGACATGTAGATATGTTAATGCTATTGAATTACTAGATATAAGAAAAAAAAAGAAGAGGAATCTTTTCACGTACCTGAGCTGCATGAAAATCTACCTCTCTACTGATATCTTGTGGTTTTAAGTAGTCTGATCTATACTAAATGGATCAAGCAAATAGCCAAAGTAAATTCTGTGATAGGAGATTTCAAGAATAACAAAAATATTTTCATACTTATCTTCTGTTTTCTTTTTTTTTGAAACTGCCACTTCCTCTGTGGGGAAAATACCTTGGGTAAAGATCTTTGCTGTCACTGGTTAGCTATCCTAATTTAGTGTTCCTCAACTCTTTTCTATAGCATAATTCAAGTAAGAAAGTCAGATCATAATTGGAAAAGTGCTGGAAAAAATATCTGTCTTTATGCTTTGAATGTTAGTATATGTGAGGTGCGCAAACTAGGAAAATATTTCCTCTGAATGAGGAAGGGAGTAAAAGGAGTGAAGAAGATTGTGAGAAAAATCTCAGCTTGAAGAATTTTAGAGAGACGAGTTGAAGGAGCAAAGCAAAATAGGGTTTAATGGCCAAACTGCGCGCGCAGGGTGCCTCGCCACAGCGAAATTGCCGGGGAGCACACGGAGGAGGGAGGGGTCACCCCAATTTATTTCCTTCACGCCACGCCCCTTCCCCCCCTCCGGGAGTCCAGCCCTCCGTAGTCCATGTTTGACACCTTGCACGCTGATTCGAAGTCACTCCATTGCCTCATTTCCTCACTGCCTTCTTTGGGCAATTTCTTGCTGCGCCATCAATGCTGATTGGCTCATCTAATTGCCCCATCAGGCCCTAACACTGGCCGCAAGCCCTGGCAACAGCCCCTCTGCTGAGACTGCTGCCTCACAGACTTCCCGCCAATTTTGCCCGTCTAACCTGCATGTGAAGAAATTCCCCCCCCTTAAAGGGCCAGTCCCATTTTCTCAAAAAGCAATTAACACAGAACCTTTTAATTCAACTGTTCTCATTAACCAAACCCCTCCTTTCCACACCTCCCACAACAAACCCTCTCTCTTTATTTCTCTCAAAGATGAGGCTTCTGTGGGTAGAAGAGTGGAGGGGCTGCAACAACTAAAGGGTAAAGCAGAATAATTGTAGAACTTCCTAACAGAATTGGTTAGAAAAGGAGGAACGATACCCAAAAATTATCATATTTGAGACTAGAAATTTCCCAGCAGGCAGGAGAATTAACTGTGTCCTGAGGTGCATCAGGTGAAGTATCACCGCCCAATCGAGAGAGGGCATTATCCCGCTCTGCTCTGCACTGGAGCAGCCTTATCGTATGTGCAGTTTTGCGCACCACAGTATAAGAAAGATGTTACATTCTTAGAGAGCACCCAAAAAGGGTCATGAAGATGGTGAAGGGCCTTGAGGGGAATCCATATGAGGAGTGGCTGAGGACAGTTGGGCTGTTCAGCCTGGAGAAGGGGAGACTGAAGGGAGACCTTACTGTGCAGTGAACAATTTCCTTGTGAGGGGAAGGGGCAGACACTGATCTCTTCTCCATGGTGACCAGTGACAGAACGCAAAGGAATGGCCTAAAGTTGTGTCAGGGGAGGGTTAAGCTGGTTATTAGGAAATGATTCTTCACTCAGAGGGTGGTTGGACACTGGAACAGGCTCCCCAGGGAAGTGATCACAGCACTAAGTTTGCCAGAGCTCAAGAAGTGTTTGAATGATACTCTCAAGCACACGTTGTCACTCTTGGGGGCTAAGGGTTGGACTCGGTGATCCTTGTGGGTCCCTTCCAACTCAGCATAGCCTGTCATTCTGTGATAATGTCTGACAACATTCGTAAGGGATCATTATTGATACGACTCTTGATTTGTCTGCAGTAATAGAAGCCTTTATTTACTACCTCTACTTCAATCAAGAAATTTAGTATGTAGGGATTAGTGAAATGTGCTGGTTTTGCTTCATCAGTCACCTTGTGTTGTTCAACACTTGTGCCTTATCCTCCACACAATGTTGCAAAGGAGGCCTCTCATCAAAACTAATTTTTTTAATGTTTCTCTTTAGTCTCTCTCCTTGACAGCCAAATCTTTGGTGATATAATTGGGAAATGTTTTAAGGCTGCTGTCTGCTCACCTGATTAAGAAAATGATTGGGTCCCCAGAGGGACATACCTCCCTAAGTGAGACAAATGAAAGAATTGCTCTCTTGCTGCAGAAAAGCCAGTCTGAACAGTTTGAGAATATCTCTAAGATCAAAGTATAATTTTAATTTTCATTTGTGTGTTGCCTTAAGAGACCACAGAAAACAGGACTCCAAACCAACTTAGTGTATGAGATAAGATAAAAAGGGTAGGTCCTTTAATTCCAGACCTAAGGCCTACAGGAATACATGTTGATGCAGGTGTGTGAACATTGGCTCCATGGTTTTTATAGTAATGTCCATCCAATTCCCATTCACCCATCCACCAGGTTCTGCCCCCTCCTGGCCCCCTGGCACACCCCACCAGGAATTGAGTTTGGGGGAGTCTGGGAGCCTTCTTTCATCGTCTTATCTTCCTCACAGCATGCAGGGATCCTTGGAGGTTTTCCAGCATTCTGGCCTTGGAGGTCACTCTGCCTATGTTTATGTCTCATGGTGCAGGCCTTGAGATGTTTTTCAGCAGTTCTATCTTGAAGAGGAGACTAAACAGCATACAGAATTTTGAGGGATTGATACAGGTATGGGGTTAGTATGTATAAACATTGAACTTAAGCTACTAGAAATACTGGTACACTAAAATCTACATTCACTGCAATTACTTCTAAAATCTATAAAATTCAAAATTCACAAAACCCCCTCAGGCATCAGTGGCTCTGCTAAATTAAAACCCAACATACATATTTATGTTGAGAGAAATATACACAGCGTTGAGGGGTAGGAGGCAGTTCCTGCACATCCTTCCGAGCTGGGGAGTGAGAGAGAGGTCTGTTCACTCAGAGAGACTCGAGGCAATAATGTTTCATTGAGCAATCATGAGGCTTTATAAGATTCTGAGGGGAAGGTGCTGGAACTTGGACAGGATTGGGTAAGGACTTGGGGGGAAGGGAGTGACTTGAGTACTCAGCTAGCCAATAGGGGAAACAGAAGGATCAAACTCAATAGGAACCAAGGGATTGGGGATAGGCAGGTGAGATAACCAATGGGGTTAGGACAGAGGTCGGGCTGGCTAGTGGGCAGGATGAACATAGCGCTGTCAAGGGAAGCCACGTGGCTGCCATGTGAAGGGAAGGAGAGATGGTGACAGACTAGGACACAGCTATGCAGGAAATAAATGTGAAGGATAAGAACCACACAGGGGGTAACAAGAAAACTCTCTCAACCAAGAACTGTACAGTAAAGTGGATAACTTTCAAACTCCCACAACCAAAGTCTTTCGTATATGCAGTTGGTACAGTCCGGGCTGTTCATTGGCGCCATTCTCCGTGTGGGTCTGTTTCAGAAATTGTGCTTTCCATATTTCATAGTCTGAATTGTTTCCTACAGAAATGAGCCACTTTTTAAAATCGTATATAGAGGGCTTTGTGACTTTCACAATGAAATATATTCATCCCTCCTGTGCCTGATGGATAAAAAGATAGTCAATAGTCTTCAGACTTTCAGATTAGAGTACTCAGCTCATACTTCATTTTTTGTTATTGCCTTATGTGTCAGAAGAGGATAATAATATAATGTAATTCTACCTAATGACCTACACACTGAAAAGTGAGAAAAAAATTTAAATGCAGGTAAATAGAGGAAAAGTCAAATACTAGTTTAATGAAAATTTCCAAAACTCTCACTGAATTTAAGTTTGGGAAGCACAGGCTTTAGAATAGTGAAAGCTATAATATCCTGTTGAATCTTACCTAGCTTGAAACAACCCTGCCCTCTCAAAAAGAAAAAAGCAAACCCAAGAAGCCCAGAAACAACAAACTCCATCCTAAGCTGATGCTTGAAAGTAATTATGTTTCTTCTTTGTCTAAGATCAGGATAGATAGTGTATTTATCCATGCCAAGGGCAGTAAACAGTCAAGGAAATAAAAAAGCATATATGTCTCACTCCAATGTTGGGAAGATGGACTTGAAGAGATGGGAGTGAGTAGTAAGAATATTAAAACATAAGCAATGAGATTTCATAGTCTCATGTAACAAGGAAGGGTCTATAAAACTAAATCTCTCTAGACTTTTTGTGTTCAACACCAGAGGTATAAAATAGCTATGGCATATGGCTTACCCGATGATTTGTCTCATTTCTTGAAATGCTTTAAAAATAATCACCAAGATCTATGTTCCTTCTATGCCGTCCATCTGGATAGTAAAATTGAAGAGAAAGGCAGTCAGACCTATTTAAGGACTGTGGCATTTTGCAACAAAGAAGATACTAAGTCTTCATGTTCACCTTAAAAGAAAAAAATCTACTTGTGATAAAAACTGAATTAGATTCAGCCTCTGTCATTACAAATAAAGTTCACTTAGCCACCTGCCAATGAATGCCCTGTTGAATACTGCAGCCAAGCTTATATTCCCAAAACCTGGTTATCCTTGCTTTTTGGCTAACTTTGGTTTGACTGTCATTCAGATGACTGAAAATGCTGAGTCAAACTGTGCAAGCAGCAGCTTTCTTACAAAGTAAAATTATGTACTGATTATGAATCTGGTCTTTCCAGAGAGTTACAGCAAAGAGCTTTTAATTCTACTAGGGTGGAATTGATTGAAATTAATGTCCAGCTTCAATTGGTGGGAAGACTGTATTGCTGCTCTGAATTAACAAATTATTGTAAGACCATCAGATCATCCTACTGATGTTTCTGGAGTTTAAAATTACTCAAAATATCCGCAAGAACACAAGAAATTGATTTCCAAAGGGAAACCTCTAGTGAAAGAAACACTTTGGGAAACATGTTAAGAATAATCAAATTGTATTTTGTTTTTTTTTTTAAAATTTTTCAGATTGAGCCCCTAGAGATAAGTTGTCCCCTTGTCCCAAAGGAAGACATAGGGAAGTAAGAATTAACAATGAACAAAATATATGGGCAATAGTCCTAGGTAAAGTTTTAAGCTGTTTTAACCTTAAATATTTAAAGTATTTAAATATACTTCAGGAAAAGAGGAAAGACTCCAACCCTGCAAACTTCTGTCTGTTTTGCTTTTGTTGTATTTTTAACACAAAGTACAATTAAAAAACCACAAAAATTATAAAAGAGAGATGGGAATCTATAGAGGAAAATATTGTTTGGGGAAAGTAGTTTCACAAACTTGTTGCTGGTAATTTTTCTCTCTGTCATAATTGTTTAGTATCTTTTATGGTATACAATTTTTTCCTCATAATTTTAATTACAAACTTCCATTTTATAATTTTCTCTGATAATAATGCTAAGGTAACTGAAATTAATTTTTCTTTTCATGAAACAGTAACCCATAAGTAACAATAGTAACAAATACTGAATGAAATATCATCAAAAAGCTGGAATTTGCTGTTTAGCTGTGTCTGATCCTACAGAATACAGGTCTTAAAATTGTGGTTGAATGATAATGGGAACTATGTGAACCTGAATAAGAGCCTGATGGAGATATCTAAATGAAAGTGCATTTGAGCAGGAGTCAAATGTGATTAAGAGGCAATTCATGATGTATCATTCTGGCCGTAAAACAAGATTGTGAGTATTATCAAGTGGTGTGCTTAACCTGATTTTCTGTGGTTTTTTCCCCCATGAGCTACTTTGTGTTGATTTAGATAATTCACTCTGTTAAATTATGGAGGAGACCATTCTTTGGGAAAATAATGTTATGAGAAATAGTGGACTGGGGAAGTAGAGTTGTATGCAGCTACTAGCTAGGTAAGTATGAAACTAGGTAATTTTGATACATTAGGGAAGTGACAAACATGTGAAATGTGTTGAGTCTAAGAGGCAATTACTTTCAAAATTGAGCCACTTGATTTTTATGTAGTATATGAGGGATTATTATACATAAAATATCTTTCATGTCTCAGGAGCTCAAAATAAGACAGTTGCAATCTCATTAATACTAGGCACAAGCAGTCCAATGGTGCCAGGTATTTCTATTTCATAATGAAATATTTTAGGTGGCTTCTTTATTTCAGATCTCTCAGTCTCTTTTCAAGCTGCATTTTGGAGTACCAGCTGAGATCAAGTACTACAAGATCCACAAAAATCCCAGCTACAAGAAAACCCAGATCAACATCCCATCACCTTGCTTGTTGGCTGGAGCTGACAGCTGTGGAATTACAGATTGTGTCTCTTGTGTCTCAGTAGCGCTTTGTAAAATACGAGACTTAACACCAGATATGGATCCATTCTTGAATAATTTCCATTTCTTTGCTCAAAATACATAGTATTGGAGGCTGAAAGCATGCAGTATCCAGGGGTTTGTATTTGGACTAGAGAAAATATTGGTGGATGAATTAGGGCATGCACTTAAGGCTGTGTGCTATTTATTTTAATCAGTGTAGATCATACTATAGGTAGTTTCTTGTATTATTGAAGAGATGAATGCCATACAAAATGGCAAGTGTGAAACTAACACACACATAGGTCTGTGAATGCAAAATGCTACATTTTGGTCTCTATAAAAGATTTATTTATTTCATAATTTCAGTTATATACTGTTGCTAGCAGTCAGTAATTAGGTATAAAGCAAAACAAGTGGCATGGAAATAGCAGGCATGCCAACAAGGTTGAAGACCACCAAGTTTGGGGTAGGAGGAAGAAAGGGAGCCAGTAGGAAGATAAACGAATATATTTGATAAGGCTGAAATGTATTAATTCTGGCCTAAAATACCCTAGATTTTGAATACTTCAAATACCAAAATCCAGAACTAATTGAAATGTTCCAGGCACTAAATAAAATCTACTGTACAAAGGCACATTTCTAAGAAGAGAGCAGCTGAGAACATGGGATTGTTGATCCAACAGGCCCCACTTGTCTTGTAAATATTGACAAGTTTTCTTTCTTGCAGAAGAGCTTTTGTATCATTGGTGGTCATGTGTGCTTTTGAGCATGATCACAACCAGTATCCAAAGGACTACAGGCTCATATGCATATTAGTCACTTGAGCTGGCTGCTTCACTTCAGTGCTAAACAAGGATTTGTTACCTTATTCTCCTAGAATTTAAGTGCGACAAAATGATGCTGAAGAAAGTCAATGACTTGTGTAGGAGTTTTTTCCTTTCTTGATTTGTTAGCAGAAGTTAGATATAAGCTATCTCTCACCTTTCACAGAAAACAGGTGTGCCACTATTGAATCACTGGCAGTATAGGACAGGAAGAAATTAGGTCTAGCCTTTGCTCTGTAATATCAATATATTCTACTTGACATTTCTGGGAGGAGATTTGCACCTGTCTGCACTGTCTACATAGTCATACATGCAGTAGATTGTTTACTCTTGTCTGATCTAAAAACTCTTTGTTAAATGTTAGGTGTAAGAGGAAATTAAGAACTGACCACGTAAGCAGAAAGAGAAGCTTTTTCTACTCTATGTAATGGAAGATTAGCTGCAATAGTGCATAGTGTTTTCAGCACATGTTGATGATTGCTGGTGAGAGATTCTGTGGTGAGCTATCAAAGGCTCTGTATAACTATGCAGTTCAAGAGACACCTTTCTGATAATATAACATTTGTGTCACGTCTAAATATTTGAAACCTCTGATACTTCTAAACACAAGAGGTAAAGGGATGTTGAAAGGATCAATTGCTTAGTAGGAACAGTCAATGCTGTTATTTAACTAACAAAAGTGTTGGAGTTGGTTCTGTGGTAGTCTATTGCCTAACTTTTAACACCGTTTTCACATTTCCTTTGTAGAAGTAACTAAAAACACAGGACAATGCCTTCAAGCTTAAGTACAGGGTGATAGTGTACCTCTGGTGAAATGGAATCTAAACCAGACATATCTCTGATTTACCCTGCACAGAGTACCTAAATTTTCTGCTGAAATGCACAGGCCCCTTCTGGCAAACGTTCATGGTGTTAGAATGTAGGAGTGTCATGTGAAAAGGAGGGGGAGAAATGCAAAGATTTCTTGTCCCACCTGTATTAATATAAAGTTATTATCTATAAGTGTCCCTGGAACAATCAAAGCTTTATGAACCCAACACTGCCTGCCTAATCACTGGACAGAACACAGGCTGCAAAGATTTCCAACCTTCCTATTGAGGACCACACTTCAGCAAGGGAGAACTTTCCTTATGAAGATATTAGCTATAAGTGTCCCCAGAACATCAAAGCTTTCCAGATTAGCCTGTCTGCCTCTCACCTAAAGAGACAACACTGGACAGCACACTGCCTGGAAAGGTCTTTGACACTCCGTTTACAAAACCACACTTAATAGCAAGAAATTAACTTTCCTCTATATCAGCTCCTGAAATAACTTTTATTAATACAAGTATGTGACAATGCCTATGTGGGTTGTTTAGTTGATGATAACATCAACTGCATGATTGTATTTAATTGATGACAAAAACCCCAAAAGAAACCAGCACAAAACACATTCTACAGGCAATTCCAGCAGTATACCCCCTCCAACAAACTTAACAGAGAACTACTAACCAGAAACACAACAGCTTAACACTACATTTAAACACACTCAACCCAAAGCAAAAGCAAAAGGAAGAATATAGCCACTTCCCACTAACATATTTTAAAGGAAGAAAACTGCTAACAATGAACAACAAAACAAAACTACAAGTGGAGACAAGATGTATATATCCAGTGAGTATAGCAAAGTATAATTAGTAATGCATAGGAAAACAGAGTAAGAATTGGTTGCTCACCCCTGCAATGTCTGATGGGGTGGGAGGAGACAGGATAGCTCTTTGGTTGCTCTCCCAGAGATGGTGGGAGTTTTCTCCACAATTTTTGCTCACATCCAATGTCTTCTTATACCTTTTTTCCTCAGGTATGTTGAGTGATTATAGTCAGTAATAGTTATTTTGGGGGTGATAGACCGATGACTTAAACCTGAGGGCTGGCTTCTTGTGTCTCCATAGGGTGTAGCACAGAAGGGCCATGTCATTTCCATAACGCTCCATTCTTCAGTAATCCTTTCAATATGACTTGAGCACTATCAGAGAGCCACTGGAGTCTCTTTGTCCCCTGACAATGGTTCCTGGGAGCACCCCTCCAGGGCCTGAGGTGTTCCCCTTAAACCATCAAGAGGTTATCAGGGCTATAACCTCACAGGGAGGAAGCAATTTGGTCACTTAAGTCTTCCAAGAAAAAGATAGATGCTGCAAGAAATTATGAGTGAAGGGTAATCTAAGGTGTAAAAAGGAATCCAAGCTTTTCAAATTTATCAGAAGGGAAAAAAGTAAGTATCCCATCTATCACACGCATAACTTGAAGATGTTCAGAGACTTGGCTTTTATGTCAAGCCTAATGAAGAAAGTTTGTACAGCTGAGTAGTAATGAAGATCTTCCAAAGGCATATTACATATTGATGAATACTAGTTGAAGATAAAATGGGAGAGCTTGAAGATATGCAAATGACTTTCAGTTTATGGTAGTGAAATTACATTATGGACTCGTTAAGTTCATTTTGGGTTAACTCTATGGCAGCAAAATTAAAAACAAACAAGTGATATTAAGAAAAGTATGGTCTTATGCAGTACTTGAAACATCAGTGATTTAAAAGGAACGGCATTAAATAGCCTTGTAAATGTCTCAGAATATATTGTGATTTATAGCATGAGTGATTTACACCTGTGAAAAATAATGCTGACCTTGCTAGTACTCTACTTTAGCTACTAAGAGACAAGTAGGTATTGTGAAAAGTGAAAGCTTTTTTATACAATTAACTTGTTTTGCTGACATAGTTTTTGGACATTTAGTAGAGAAGTACCTATGAACATTACAAAGTAAAAGATGCAGCCTTCTACAGTGCTGGCAACTGCAATAAGCACGTGGGGAATTATGGAACAGTGGAAATTATTTGAAATATTTATTTGTGTTTTTTAATAATCTTCTAAAAGAATATTTATCTTTTGTTAGGATTTGAAGTGAACGGAACTTGAACTGTTTAGATACTTTTGTAAAGCCAGAGAAAAAAATTCTCCCTATAGTACTATTCAGTGCATAATAGACCCATATTAACCATTTATTTATTTTTGAGGAAAAAATACATGGAGGAGGAACACATGTCTCTCTCCTAGTAGTGAAGCAGAGTATATCTTCTTAAACGTACAATGAACTCTGAGGCAGAAGAGCTATCTAGGAACAGTCAGGATGGGACAGAGTCTCAGGACTGGATAAATTGTCATAGAACAGAGCAGGCATTCTTTGTGAAAAGTTTTGTTAGTTACTGGAAGGAATAATTATCTCACTTTAAGAGATGCCTCCTGAAAGCTGTTTACCCTGTCAGGGATATCAGCCTGTTTCAATACCTGTGCTAAATGCAGCATGGATTCAACAGGCACTCAGCAGCAAGCCTTGTACCAGACATAAAACGGACAGATGAAGATGTGGTTATCTTTGGCTTGGTCAAACAGCTACTTAGATGCCAGTAGCAAAGTTCCAGTATGTTACAGGGCCAGTAAAAAAATTGTGGCAAAAGGACAGTTTAATCCATTTGTGTTTACTGGAATTCTGTAAGCTATTAACATTTGCATAGCTTGAACATCCATAGAGACAGAAGTCAAATGTTATGTTTCAGGCTGCGGGAACCTACAAAAAGGTATTGCCATATTGATACTTAGCTGACTAAAGAGAGTTTTTTAATGGAAAGTATTCATAAGAAATAAAGCAGATGTCTAATCAGTATTTCTAGCGAACAGGAGGCTTTGGATAGAGAAGCCAGCTAAAAAGGAAGGTAAAAGATAATATTTATCTATTTTAATAATATGGCTTAACTCCACTGAAGATCCTTGTACTTAAGAAAATAAAGATATTATTTGAAGGGAATATTCTGTCATGTGCTTTCTTTTGACCAAGACTGCATACACAGGACCTAATTCTATATTATGCTGAGACAGTCCTGTTGCACACCAAGCTACACACATACAAAGCTGGAATTAGTGGATGGCAGAGACCCCTTTCTATCAACCTACTTTGTATGCCCAGGGTTTTAGGATGCGGGGTGAATATTTCATTAAAGTAATTTCATAACTTGTGGCAATTAAAAGGAAGTTATAGAGGCTTAGGTGGGTTAACAGTCAATATCCCATAAGGTGTGCTGAAATATTTACCTTTGCAAGTTGCATTACAGAGCAGCAGAAAAGCGAGTGAACAGGTTATGACCATTCATATTAATATTGTTCAAATGGTGTATAAGTATCACATAATACTAGGTGCATATGAGCTTGTCCAATTACTTAGCGTAATCTCTATTTATAGCACTTTTTATAGGGAGAAAGATGGAGAGGGAGTAGGAACATGAATGCAATTGGAGCTGTAACTAAAAACACTGGCTAGGATAGCACTCTATATTTGCATATATCTTGTAAATCCACAAATTTACCTGTTCGATTAATGGTGCATGAAATGAAATGTGACTTCATGTATTCAAAGCAGAATGTGTTTAAGTATCTACTGTTAAAAGAAAGGTGAGATTCAAATTGATCTAAAGTGATGATATCCTCAGGAACCAGCAGGCTGCTTTACAATAAGAGACAGACTGAACAAATGAGAGAGGGAAAGCAGTGGCTAATATGTGGCTGTGGTGCATTAAGCACCATCCTAGATTACAGAAAAAATTACTGTAGAAATTTTTGATTTTTAACTCAGCAGTAAACCTGGACAATTCAGGTTAAAGTATTTTTCAGTAGTATGTTTTATCTGAATGCAGAGTTTTGAGAAGGTTGCAGCTAGATGAGGAAACCTTAACAGTGAACTTCTGCAGTACTACTTGTACTTGAGTCAATATGGTTTCTCAGTTGTGTGAATACCTGTAGACAGCATCTAAATCAGAGATAAGAATCTGAGTAGCCACATAGGAAAAAGGTTTTCATCTTTCTTGGTGATCTGAGACAGTGCAATGTCCTCTGCCAAGATCATGCTGGCAGCAGATAAGGAGTTGGACCCCAAAACACAAACCTTTTAAACACTTGAATTAGCACCTTCCTTGACTTTGTGGTACCTGATTTTGTGTTCATCTGATGGCTGTATGAGAAGAGTGATGGAGAGAAGAATTCTAGAAGTGCTTTACTCAGCAGAGCTTGACAAGAGGAAACCAAAAGCTCTTCCTTGCTAGGAACTCAGCAGGGAATTGCCCTTGCAATGTGACATTGTGGCATTAACAGTCCATAAAACTAAAGCAAATGAAAGGAAAGCAGTTAGCTGATCAAGCATGTTAAACTATGTGAGGAAAATCCTTGTAGGCCAGCTACAGAACTGATGTGCTTCTACAGAGTCTGACAATAAGCTTTTATTTTAGATGATCCCTTCTCTGTGTACAGAAGGAAGTTATCTTTCTCAGTGTCTGCTGTTAAGCCCATCTTCACAGTTTTATAGCTCTTCAGTACAAGTAAGAGTACTCAATGGTACTTCTTGGTTCTTTTTGTGTTCTTAAGGTCCCTGAATATCAGAACCCTTTAATCAGGATGTTTAATGACCTGGTCCAAAAATATTTCTCTAGCTAGTGCCTATTCAAGGTGGTACTTAAGGGATCTTTTGCTGTGTGTATTTCCACAAGCTATTCTACTTTGTCCATAAATTCTACTCCCTTCTGAGGCAGTGAGCTTTCTAGTGAGATGGCAAACTTCTGGGAGGCATACCTTAGTCAAGTTTTTATTAAGGTATGGAAAGCAGACAAGTCAACATGCATGAGATACTTGTAAAAAGAACAGTAAAATATAAACTAATTCTTTCAAATATAATGGAATAGAGAAATTGAAATGACCAAAACTAAGAAAAAAGCCTTAAAATCAATTAAGTATAGAATATAAAGGAAAGAGGAGCTGCAGGATTAGTTTGAGCACCTACTTAACTTTGGAGGGGTGGGCGAATATACGGGTGAGTACTTCAGTTGTCACATTGGCAATAATATTGATTTCTTAATTTCTAAAGCAACTTGTTACAGGCTTCATAAGAAGACCAGTGGGGAAAGGTCAAACCTATTAAACCTTAGAATGATAGGATATTGGTAACAGAAAGAAATTTGCTTAGATAATGAGCTGTGTTTAAAATATGAGTATATTGGATCTGTTGTCTGATGTAGCCTGCAATGGTAAGAGTGTCACTACACCTCTACATGTGTGTATCCTGCAGGAGCAGGATCAAGAAAAGGAATGAGATGAATGTTCTAAGTTCTTAATGTAACTGAGCTGACCTGTCTTGCTCTTACCAAAGCATATTTTGTAATTAAGGCAATATATTATTCAGTTTTCTTCTTGCCTCTTAACTAACAATTATATTGGTGCAAACACTGAACTGGCAATAAAACTACGCAAGCATCAACTTTGTAAGAATAATTGGTAAATTTACATGAGAGAAAATAAGTCTAAAAAAGGAAAGTGCTGTAGAAATGTCCAGGCTTTTTTAAACTTGTTGCCTCAAAGGTATGCAAGAGCTGAAGCTGATTTCTAACTACCAAACTTTGCTTCCTGTAATGTCATTGCTGTTATCAAATAAGTTATGGAGGCTGTAAGATGCAGAATAGGTAGGTAGTTATTTCACAAGTGTGAACTAAGATATTCTGCAGGAACATGACCCTTTTGACCCTACAAAGCAATGACTCTTGGCCATATTTTAAAAAGGTGTCCCCTGACCTGTTATGAAAACATTAAAAAATGATCTTGTATCCCATCATTGCTTGGCAGTTTGGGCCAAGGATAGGGAGAAGACAACAAAACAAAAATATTAGATTATAGGAAAAGATTCTTATTATCATGACAGGAATGTTGCATAAGAGACCCGATGAAGGTCACGCTGTGGGTAGAGTAGGAGGATGGTGAGTGGTTCAGTGGAAGGCAAGTGTATAATACTATCCATTTACTAAAAATAAGGAGAAGAGGAAATGCCTGAATGTTGTCAGTGTCCCACTGCTTTGGCTGACATTGGCTAGTATTTAGAAAAACAGCTGCTTGTCACTTAATCCAGTGCCCATTTAGGTTAGTGATGCCTCATGGAAACCAAACTAACCTCTGTTACTAAAACATGTTTGTGGGGAACACTTCAAGCAGAAATGAAACCAAAAACCCTGCTTTGTGTTTGCAGTAGGTTTTACAAGATACTGAATGATGCAGCTAAGTGTAGAACTATTGATCTGGCTTCCTAGAAGGCATACTGACAAGACAGAGTTTATTTGCCACCTCTTTCAAGCAGAAGCTGTGACATGCAGATGAACACCTACAGATCAGGATATACAGAACACAATATTAGTTGTCCTTATTTCTGAAAAGTATTAATTAGTTAACAGATAATCAGCAGTATAGCAGCTCAGCAAGGAGAGACTTGATTAGTAAAATACCAGTAATAGGTGAACATTGCAATATGGATGTAATTGCTTGTGCTCAATAGAACCCATGAGTGAGAAAGAAAAACTAGGGCCTCAAGGGAGTAGGAAGGTTTTTTTAATGATATTTGTCAGAAATGTAAACCCAAAAAGTTTGTGTTCAGTCAAAAATTACTAATGCCACTTGTAGCAGTTCATTTATTTTTGCAAAGGAAAGAATTCTGTCTGTTTCCATATCCTTATTGCTTTTTTAACTTTAGGTTATGCTGAAGTAGGAAGGCTTGCCAAATCTCCCAAGACTACTTACTGGCAAAATTTGAAGGCACCAAGTTTTCAGTCTTAAAGTTTTGATATCTTATGAAAAAATTAAAAACGCTGCCAACTGTAAATGTTATTCTTGTACGGCTTGAACAAGTTGAAAACTTGGAACTGAGAATTGTTTCCCGTGTGTAAGTATTAGAATTAATGCACCACTATTTTTCAATTGATTTGGGATAGAAGAGAATCATAGAAGCTGGAGAGGACCCACAAGGATCATTGAAATATAGCTCCTGGCCCTGCACAGGAAAGCCCAAAAAGGCAGCCCCAATAATCACACTGGGAGCCTGGGAGTAGAGTGAGAAAAACTCAGTGAAAAGCAAGGATAATGATAGAAAGTATGGAAAGGCAAAGTTCAAGTTGTGTTACTTTTGTGCTTTCAGGGCACATTACAGTCTCTCCCAGTACCCTTGCACTACAGCTACACTGTTAACCTACACAAAGCCAGTGGAAATGCAAGAAATACCTTGCTAAAATACACTTTATTCTGGCAATCCGATCTCTTCATGAAATCTGCAGGATAAATGACTTGTCTGTTTAGAATTTCTCCAGTCACTAAATGATGTTCTAGGTACTTTCCTGTTCCATTTTGTACTGAAAATTATTCTTATCTTAAGGGGGTTTTACTGCTTAACATTGTATTGAGAAGAAAACAACAGCTTTGGCCACAAATTAGACTTTTTTACTCAACAGGTTTCCGGCATAAGCAGCCATAGTAAAACTTTTTATATCAATAAAAGGAGGGATGAAAGGGGGAGGGAAGGCAGGAGAGGAATGGTCCTCCCTCTGCTGAAAACAGAAGTGTGCCTTCTGATGTTCAACATAAAGAATTCATTCATATTTGTTAAGAGCAGAATCTTTAGGTGCAATTTGTGCCTAAAAATATACACTGATGATACTGCTATGGTTTGGTTGTCATTAGAATGAAAAAACCCCCTGAAGATAAGTATGTATTGGTATAGAAATTATTGTACTTGGATACATACATCTGACTTCATATGCTATCTAAAGTTAGAAATGTGGTTTACAAGGGGTTTTTCCAATCTTATAATGAATACTGACTATCATTGCACTCATCTATGATGAATGAGGAATGAAAGGAGTTTAGTGTTGTACCCATATCTCTGCGCATACTTTATGTAGTAGGGATTCAATCTTGACTTAAAAATAACAAATAATATTTTTTTTCCCTCTATCATTTAGCAACTGTAGATGTTCACTTTTTCTGTGATAAATGTCAAGAAAATTATGGTCTACTGGAACTATATAATTGCATTTATCCATAGAATTAAACACTGATACTATCAGTTGCTGCTCTCACCGGGCTTTTTGGTTATATTAATATATATAACTTGTCAGTTCTATTTCACCTCATGAGTTTTTGCAAGTAGAACCTGATGGTAGCTTTCTTCTCTGATAGTTGAAAAGGTTTTTGAGGTTTTCTAAACTCTCTGCTCTTCCTATGTGCCTATGGAAAAAAAAGTACAACAGTTTTAAAACAGGAAAAAAGTGCTGTGTGATGATAAAACCATCTTTTTTCAGTTGTCCTTCAATTGCTTTTTGTAAATCAGCTGGCTGCAGATGTAAAATAACTGCATTTAAAAACAAAACAGCTAATGCTTCTATTTGGCCTAACCACTGTGTGCTAAAGGTAAATTTCTACTATTTTGTGCATTTGAAAAGTGATGGCTACAATGAAAATGCCAATCCATCATTAACTGTCAGTATTACAATGAAGATAACTGTAAGATGTTTACTATTTACTGACATGATAGAACTCCTTAATGAAATGGCTAAGATAAATAAAAAGAATCACCTTTGAACAGTTTTTCTGCAGGTGGCTGAACAGACAAGCTGCTTTGTATCATTGTGCAGCAAAGACAGCAGCTAGAAGTGAGTTTACTGTTGCTGGTTGGAATGTGTGTGCTTGACCAAGAACTTTTTTTGCTATTTGTTAGCTGTCTTGCAAGACTTTCGGCATTAGATTTCAGTCATTATGAATGTCTCTAAATTAGTACTGGAATGCCAGGTGAGACATCTTCATGTCATTTAACAGGATTAGAAGTGTTTTAGAAGAGGAAGAGGCTTATCAGGCTGTGTTCTGTTTCTTTCATGATGGGGTGTTGATTGACTGCAGCACTACTGTCTTGGGTTGAGCTGGCAAAATGCCAACTGCCCAACATAGAGTCAAAGCCTTCCTCCCTCTCCCACCAAGAAAAGGGAGAAAGGAAAAAACTGGAATCTCAGAACAAGTTTAAACCCAAACTAATTACATGTATTTATACAGAAAAGAGAAAATTAAAAGATAACTAAAATATAACATACACAAGTTAGATATAACAACAATTTTCTACTTCCTACAAAAACTGGATTTCATTACTCTAGATTCATAAAATACTCTAAAAGATAACCAGCAAGGCAAAAGAGAGAGCACAACAATAAAATGTTTCTACTTGCCTGAAACTAAAACAAAATACGATGTAGCGGCGGGAGGAGCAAGGCTCAGGACAGCAGAACAGCTGCATTGTGTCCTACCTCCACTGCAGACATAATGGCAACTAAGAGAACACTTCCTGCTCCTGTATCTATATCTTAGTTTTGTGTCATCTGGTATGAAATATTTCTTCGGTTACTTAAGTCAGGTGATACCTGTCTCTCCTAATCTACATAGATTCTCTGAGCCTCCTAAATTGAGACCTAGCTGAGGCCTAAAGCCAAAAAAAAAGCTAAAACTACCACAACTACCTTTCTGTATTGTGCTGAGAACTAGGGGCCTGGGACAAGGGTCTCAAAGCTGCATTCTAACGCAAGAAGTTTTCTGTCTGGATCTGGAATCCCAGTGAACTGTACATCAAAACAAGATGGTGGACAAGGCTGAATCCTTGCTTCAGTAGAGGGCTGCACTAATTGAATAGCATATAGGGGGTTTGACTGGACAAAAAGCTATGTGGATGTTTTCAAGACATTTCTTTAAATCTCTTAAACAGTTCTTCATTTCACTTAAGATTGAGAAAGTTGGTACTTGTTCAATAAAAGCTGGGCTGCTTGAACTTAAACATACTACAGTGCTTCTTGAAGGTAACACTGAGGTCTTCCCTCAATATTTGATATCTCAAATAATTAGTATTTTTCATTTCTTCTTAAATTGGTAATGATCACTTTAAATGTATGAAACTTGAATGATTAATTTCAGAATTATTTTCCAAGTTGTACCAGGTAGATTTAGACCAGATATTAGGAAAAATTTCTTCACAGAAATGTTTCTCAAGGCCTGGGACAGATTACTGTAGTTTGGTCACTAGCTCTGGAGATATTTAAAAGATGTGTAGATGTGGCATTTAGAGACATGGTTTTGTGATGGACCCGGGAGTGTTACAGTTACTGCTAGATTCAGTCTTCAGGATTTTTTTTGGCTTAACTTATTCTATGATTCAAGGTATATGACCATAATTGTAAGATCAAGTAGCTCTAACTGTAATTAGTTGCTTTTCTGAAATGACTTGCCACTTACTTCAACTGTTTGTGTGGTTGTAGAAGAGCTGATGTTAAGGTGAAATTAATACTCAAAAATGGCCTTCATGTCACTCAGGCTGCTTGTTATAGTCCCTTTGTAGTCACTAATAGAAAAAACCAGTGTAAAACCAGGAATTGTCTGAGACTTACAGGCACACTTACCTTATAATGAAATAATCAATTCTTTAGGAGTACCTATATTTCTTCTTTGGCTATTAAAGAAATTTAACTGACTATCCAAAATTGCCACCTATTATGTCTAGAGTGTAGATACAAAAAAGTTTGAGACAGATTGCAGATATAGTGCTTACCTGGAATGCCAGTCTGCTTAAACTACATTAGGAAAACTTTTATTGATAAAATAAATGAATAAATGCATAGATAGATCTTGAATAATTACTCTGACCTCTTTATTACCATATTAATAGTCCAAGTAAATTATTTCTATATAGAAATTAGTGTGTAGCTAGTAAGTGTTACCCATCAGCATGCTTTAAGATCTAAAAAAGCACTAGTGTTCAAAAAAGTTATGTTTCTGCCTTTTCCTCTCTTCATGTGAGGTTTCCTGTGCTGGTCTAATTTATCATATGCACTTACAATTGTATAGTGACTTTTAAAGGTTGTAAAATAATTTTGGTGCTTTGTTTAGATTGTGTTGGGGCATGGCTTGTGGATTCGGGCCATGGCGTTATAGCAGAGGCCTATGCGCACAACCCCCTGCTTGCTGCAGACAGTCTGGTCAAGGACACCGTGCCCTTGAGGGTGTGTGACAGTTAGGGGGATAACCACAAGGCTAGAGCAAACCGGTCGTTAGTGGTTTGGGTTCCCCACCACTACTCACGTGGATGCCACTCGCCATCCAATCAGCTTTGTGACTTGGGCGCGTGGACAGCTGTAGTTAACCAATTGCAAGTTGTTATTGTATGCGTGATCAGCTTAAGAAAGTATATTAACCCGTTCTCTTGACAATAAACTGAAGCTTTGACCATACCTCCATGAGGACTCGTCTATGACTTCTGTGCCGGATCCCGGGTTTGTGGGTTTGGGGGTGACCCACTGAAGAGACTCTCCTCTTCAGATTGCATGCTAAAAAAAATAGTTGTAAAGCAAGTCAAAGATTTGTTTGACACTATTACCAGTTTCTGTATAAAATGTGCAGGTGGCTGAATACAATTAAAGTATCTAGTTTGGGGATTTTTGCCTTTTTTTTTTAATCCAGTGTTCAGATCTTATAGTAGTTTTGCAGTCCTCAGTAGATCTCTAAAACCATACTGTACTTTTTTTTGGTTCACTCCCTCCTTGCTTTGCCCCATAGGATCTAATTGTGAAGAATGTGCATTGTTTATATACTCTTACTAATGTCTTTGTTCTAAGAATGGGTCTTCAAATTGGGTGCAGGAATTGGTATTTCTTTACTTTTATTCTGTTGGGATTTTTTCAGTAGAATGTACAAAGTATGATGTACATTGCACTTGCTATCATGGTGTCTGTATTTTCAGGAAAAAAGTGCTCCTTGATATGTGCTTTTTTTTTTAAAAAAAAAAAGCTCACAACCTAATATCTTCAGAGAACAGATGAATTTGTTTTATGAAAGCATATTAACTATTGTGTTAACATGGAACTGCAGTTCTACAATTAAACGTAAAGCCTGAAGTGGTGCGTTATTGCTTGTTGACCTGACCTGTAAATTACAGCTAGGGTAATGCAACACACACTCTTAATTTAATGCTTGTAGTTTGAGAGTTCATTAAATGATTAATAGGTGCCTCTAACACAGCCAACCTTTTATTATTTGAAAATAGTTCATTTCAGATGCAATATTTCAAGACTTAATTAAGGTAATTGTTGTATTTGACTACATTAGCTTGTTTGATGCATTGCCTTTTTAAGTTTTCTTCATCTTAATTGGAAAAATATTTAACTATAGCAACATTATGTCTTTGAGTAATGGGAAGGAAGACCTGCTAGCTGCCAAGTTGTCTCCTGTTGCTTGCAGTTTAAGTCTGAGAAGCATATGGTAGTCATCAAACCAAAATGCTTTGCCCCACTTGGGGTTTTCTGCTTACTTTTGGTATCTTACTATATCAAATAGATTCAAGGAAGGGCTGGAACTTACTATGCCCCTGGACACTACCTCTAGAGAGTGGAGTGACTGTTTTGTTTCATTTGGGGTCTGGTTTGTTTGGGGATTTTTTTGTTAACCTAGGGAAATCCATTTAAGTTGGTTCACTTTTCAAGCCTACTAACTGAAGAAAATACTTGAACTCAAGCTGCTAGTATTATGGATAAGGCACTCAATTAGCAGATTTTGTAGTTTTCTTTATATGCAAGTGTTTAACTCTAGGGCCAAAAACAAAGCAATTTTTTAAAATACTGCTACCATGAAAACTGAATTTCTTCTCACTTTTTTTGGTCTCAGACTAAGCGATACACATCTGCTGCTGTGGCAGCTGGAGAAGAGCATGGAGCAGGTAAGCAGCTGATACACACAGAGAGCTGTCAAAAGGGTAAACTGGACTTTGGAAAGTAAAGTAATCTCAACTAGAATGCTAGAAGTAGTCCAAGATTTAAAAAATTCACCCTAATATAACAAGATAAGGTCATGGGGGTATCGTTAATGTACCATTCCAGCCAAATGGTAATAGTTCCTCTGCAGCATGTAGATGTGTGCAAGCAAAATTACAATTGCCTCCAAACTTATTACAATTTAGTAACTGAGTAAATAAGTATTTTTAAGGCAGGGAACAAATGAAGAAGGGCCATTTATACTCATCACAGAAGTATTCACAGTGTTCTTTGGTTAATGTTTCTGTGTTAAGCCACTTTTCCTTGACTGTTTCCTCATATATTGTTAACAGAAATGTTATCTGCTTTAGAAGCAAAATCAGGAAAAAAAAATCCAGTGGTTTACCTGACACAAAAAAAGACTGCCTGGAAAAGAGCACTACAAAGGCTTATGGTTCTTCTGTGCTACTATCTTCTGGCTGTCAAGTCTAAATAGTTCAACTATTGTGTGAACTGATATTGACAAACCAAAGCTAAAAATCATTGTGCTGATCAAAGTAAGACATTTTAAAGGATGAAGGATGTTTAGAAGATAGTTGTATCTCAAAGAAGCCGAACAGGTCTCACAGAAAAATGGCAATGTTTTAGTTTTGCTGGTTTCTACCTCTTAACTGTTTCTCTGATCTTAACACAGAAACCATTCCTCTCAGGTACTTCTGAAGTGTTTTCTGGGAACAGAAATTGAGACTCAAGACCTGCAGTCATATTCAGTCTGAGCTACATGACTGCTGGGCTTGCTGTCTGAAAGTCAGGATAAGTTTGTGGTGCAGTGAGGGGTCACATGGACTTGAGGGGTCACACGGACTTGAGGTGAAAAGAACACTATATATTAACATTGATTCAAACTAGGTCTGATGCCAGTTGTCACCTCTTGAAGTCATCCTGGGGATAAGGCTGTAGAGGAAACAGACTCTGATTAAATGCAAAGAAGCACACAGTGTCAGTTTTGTTACTGGTATCAGTTCTGTTCTAAAAGAGAAATAATGTCAGAGAGGTTCCTGTCAAAGATTTGAATTATGCTGCTGAAATCCATCAGTAAAAACTTGGAGTGATTAGAAACATACTCATATGGGAACCTGAGAGAGGTTATTCAAACTGTTCTCTTTCCCTAAACAACCTTTGTGAGGATGCTTAGTGAAGTAAATTAGGCTTTTACCATCTGAACACTCCTGTACTTAACTTTTTTCCAGTTTTCCTTAACTTCTACATGGGTAATACCTGTAAGCTTGGTTTGTGCAGTCATCACACTGGAACATAAGCTGGCTCCTTAAATTCTCAGTCCAATCAAATAGCTCATTGCTTAAAAAAAAAAAATTTCTTACACTCTCATCCTTATGGCTGTTCGAATTGTGCAGGATATGAGTTATCTGTTCCGTCTGACCTGAAGCTTCAGTTTCTGAAAAGTAAAGTTTGTATTTAATCTCTCCAGGCAATGGTATGATTGGAAGACAAAACAGAAATGAATGAAGAAAAATAGGGAAATAATTTTTCTGACTGCTGTCAATTAAGGTAAATTATAAGGCAATAAGTTATCCTTAGATAAGATAAACTGACTGGCTTTGTGGAGTAGTTACTTGATGCTGCTCACCTACTACTCATAAATGCCAAGGGACTAGTATCTAAATTTTATTCATGTTCATGATACTTCTGTAACTTAAAGAAGAGAAAATGTTAATCCCTAGATTAACAGCAGTAAAGCACAAATAATCAAGGGCCTCACAAAAGGCCAGAGTTCATGGTTTTTATTTGAGTTGATGAGTATGTTCCCTTCTAACCTATTGTTGTAGTTTGGAATTATTATGTAAATTCTCTCCCCTGCCACTAACTGTCCATGTCAGTAGTTAACAAAGTAGTTAACTGCTGATCACTTGGGTGGGGGTAGGTTGTCTCTTTTGTTTTTGGGGACTACACACTGCTCAGGTTGGGTGTGGGTGTGCTGGGTAGAGGAGAAGCCGTCTCCTGACTGCTCCCTGCCCCGGACTGCTTCTGGCTGCTCCCTGCTGCTGCTGCCTGCCCCGGACTGTAACACTGATACTGCCATTAAGTATAACTTTTTCTCCAGGAGGAAACCTGTTGGTTTTGGGGGTTTTTGTTGTTTCTTTTTCTCTTGTTGGGGAAGCGGTTTGCTCTGGTCTGTTTACATATATATATATATATCAGTTAAGAACAGTTATCCTTCTTGTATTAAAGTTCCTTCTCTTAAATTT
>VWZD01009302.1:37769-78312 GCA_013396695.1 Sakesphorus luctuosus | reverse complement strand
GGGGGCTGCTGGACCTTCACAGCAAGCAGACCCAGAGCCAGAGATCATCACTGAGTCATTGTCATTTGATAATCTCTGTGGTTTGCGGAAAGACATTGCTCGACACCTTGGTGAGCCCATCCTGACTTGGTTGACCCGAGTTTGGGACCTTATGGGTGAAACCTGACAACCGGATGGTGCTGAAGCCAGGTTTTTGGGGGCTCTGGCCCAGGATGTGGCTATTGAACAGGTGTTTGTGAGGGAATCAAAGCCCCTTTCTCTCTGGGCACAACTTCTAATGAGTGTAAGAAAGAAGTTTGTTTATAGAGAAATCCTGCAGGAACATCACATTAGGAAGACTTGGAAGACCATGGAAGAAGAAATTCTATGTCTGAGGGAGATGGCAATGATGGAAGTGCTTTTTGGAAGGGGTGGGCAAACCAGTAATGACCCTGACAAGGTCAGATGTACACCACAGATTGTATTAAAGTTCCTTCTCTTAAATTTGATAAAAAGTGGCGTGATTATTGTGGAGGAGGCCCCCTCCTCCACTTGTGGGTAAACATTTTGGTTTTTCCCCTCAAACCAAGACACCTATCATGTAAGTGCTCTTAATTTAAAAAATGGGCAAATTTAGTATGCAGTTCAAAATATGAACAGAAGAGAACAACCATGTAGTTTTAAGTGAAATAAATAGATGCAAAGATTGTGATTGAGCAGCCTGAAATGAGGGCTTTTTCCTAATGAGCCAGGCTCTTAAAGATGAAAGAAATAATTGTCTTGTGTTTGTACAACCTCTAGCATTAATTCCAATCATCAGTACAGGGCAGGTGGTTGTTATGAGTTTAGCCAGGTAGGCCTAAATTTAAGCTTTAAAACTCAGATTTGGGCCTGAAATTGTCAGCTGCCTTGAGCTGGGCCGGGCTAGCTGGCAGCTGACCTCTTCAGGCCAATAGTATTTTATTCCACCCCATCTTACATCATCTCAATAGCAGTAAAATCCAGTGTGTAAGTGTAGCTTAGTCAGTTTCACCATAGCTGAAGTGCAGAGAAGACATGTCGCCAGTATGATGCCCTGTTAAGCCTCGCTCCTGCTATTGCCACTCCTTGCCTTTTGTTTAAGTTCAGAGAAGTAGAAATATTTTGTTGTTACTCTTTCTGTTTCTTGCTGAGTGTCTTTTAGCTTTAGAGTGCTTATTAATCTAGAGTAATACACTTTGTATTAATTAGAGAGTGAGAAGTTATTTCTTGTTACATATAACTTGTGTGTGTGTTATATTGTAATTTTCTTTTAATTTTCTCTTTTCTGTATAAATACATGTAGTAAGTTTCAGCATAAACTGAGCTTTTGAAGTTTTTTTCTCTCTTCCTCTTTCTTCTCCCTTTAGCTAGTTAAGGGGAGAAGAACCTTTTCTCTGTACTTAAGCAGTTAGCGTTTTGCCAGCTCAACCCAAGACAGTGGTCCTGCCACCAGGCTCTAGTTCACTCATTAAATGGAGTAGGCTGATGACCCTGGCCTGTCTCACAGGCATGACATTACTGTGTGGTCTTGGCAAGGTGTTCCTGTTGCTGGTAGAGCATTCTGTTTTTGAAACAGGTATTTAGAGTATAAATACATAAGCTGTGGTGTTCACATAGAAACTTTCAAGTTCCTTTTCTAAGATATCAGTTGTCTTAATTGATTAGAAAGGTAAAGCTAGCAGAAAATTCTGTCTTGGGAGTTTACTAAAAACATTTTTGGTTGAGAAGAGGAATGCTGTCCCTTTGGGGGTTCCTTCTGCCTCGTTGGTGCTGAGTGTTGTAGGGATGCAATCTGCAAAGGTATGATGATTCTCCTGGTCCTGGAGGTTATTCCATTACGTAGGAGAAAATGTGCTCCCTGCTTTCCCTGACCATGTGGTCCCCAAGAGCCCCTGAGAAGGACACACAGAGACCACTGGAGAGGGAGAAGAAAAAGAGAGTTTATTGCTCTCGTCAGGGGTTTATATGGACCTTGGAGGGATTCAAAACCCACCAATAGAAAACGAGAGGGGGTTTGGCTCTAGGCCAATGGGAGTAAGGGGATTTACATTCAATAGGAGAGAGGTTCAGGTGACAGGCATGTCACAACCTTCCTCCAGAGCCCTGAGATAACAGGGTATTCTGGGAAGAAGCAGCAGTGACTTTGCACAAGGACATTTTAACAGACATTTTGTACATTCAAACAACATTAAAAACATCAGTTGTTAAAGCATTATCAGTGGCTTGTTGATCTTCCTGACAAATCCATTTCTGGCAGGATTTTCTCCATTCCAAATATTGTAAACCAATTCCCACAGAATGCCATGCCATAAAATACGTATTAATATGGCAGGACAGAGCTGGGCAACATGTTCAGAAGCCAGCTGAATGCACTGTGTTCTTTAGGCTGACATGGTACTCTTTTAGGATGACCACAGAAGAAGCGGGAGGAGATATTTTTCGTTTTGCGATGCAAGATAAAAGCTGGGAATAGGGAAGGAAAAAGGAGGCCAAGACTGTTAATGCTGTAGGATGTTTTTTCTGCTTAAGTCACTCTGATGTCTTTCCCAGTAGCTTCAGTGACATGTATTATTGGAACAACCTTTCTCTAAGTTAGGAATAATTTAGCCAGGAAAGGAGGTCCTCCTACAAAAGGTTTTGTGTTGTGCAGTCATCCTCAGTATGTTGCATTGAAAAGCAGAACAAGTCAAGTAATAGAAAAACTTATCTATTATCAACTCCTTCACAAATTTATTTTAATGTTGTTTTTTTAGAGGATGATGAGCATGTCACAGATGCTTGCTAGTATAAATTAAGATCACATGAGGTCTAAAAAGTTCCTCAGAAAATGAGCTTGCCAATAAGCTAGCGGAAGACCTGTCAGTATGAAAGCATTGTGCAGTGAAGAGATGCACACAAGCTCCAAGTGAAACCAGAAGCAGGCTAATCATGATAGCTTAGCTTCTATGGAGAGCAATTTGGTTTATTAACAAGTGTTGGAGGACAGCAAAGTGATGAGGACCTTATTAAGTAGCAGCGCTACTACAAAAGGTGTATTGATGAGGATGTGGAAGTTTGGGAACCGACAGTGCTTAATGGAGATGCCTTGCAGCATCTGAATAAGGACTACGAAGGTTTTAGAAGTTAAATTGGTGTTTCCCCGGTTTAATTGTTATACACCCAATATGTCTACCCTATTCATTTTCCCTTAGTCATTCCCTGTCCAAGTTTCTTCTTCCCACAAACCCTTAGGGCATTTTCCCGCCAACTTGTCCCTGATTGGTCCCCGGTTTACTGCATTGCACCAGTTTCCATATTTGGTAGCGCTTCCCCATTGGTTCTTCCTCCGCTCCTCCTTCCTCCCTCCTCCTAATTGACATTCTGCCCAATAGGATGTCTTACTCCTCCCATCTCCCCGCCCAAGTTCCGGAAAGTCCCATGCTACCCTTTATAAGCCGGTGCACTCCCAATAAATTTGCTTCTCTGCGTTGACCCTTGCACTGTGTGGACCTTTTCCTTCGGGGATCATCGCCGGCACAAGGGCGTGAGGAGCCACCCTAGGCCTTGAAGGGGCTTGACCCTAGGGAGCCACTGCTTCTGCTCCTATAGCCTTGCCTCTTGGGGCCGTCCTCTCCCCCCACTGTATCAGTGGACCATATTCATCCACTGATAAACAAGTCTTCAATTTCCATTGTTAACCAGCCACTCATTTACCTACTGAGTGTTTTTTCTGCATAGCTGTAATTTTGTCCATGGGTAGTACACAGGCAGTGTTTGAGAATGTTGGATTCTACCTGTCTGGAAAACCAAAGAAATGTTTCTCAAGATCAAAGGGCATTATTTGCCATGTAAAGTGGTCCAAAATCACACACAAGTACACAACATCTTGCCATTTCAACAAAAGAAACCATTATCTTGGGCAGTGTCAAAGAAAAATGGTCAATCTTGCACAAAAAAATTCCACCAATATGCATTTTGCCAGACACTTGAAAGAGCTCTGTTTTACCACCAATTCTGATTCCCACACTTAGCAGGAAGTAGGCCAGCTACTGGCCAGAGAGCAGCAAGAAAACGGATTAGAAGCATAGGAGGAGGAAACCATCAGGAAATACTAAAAACCTGGGGGGTTTTTGACTAATGAAAAGACTTAAGGGACTGGGCAAGCCTTGAAATAAGCATAAAATGTTGGGGGAGATCAAAACTGGTAGATAAAGGGATTATGATTCTGTTTGTGTAAATGACTTGGATCCTTATGGTCTGCCCCAAAGTGAGAATTCTTCTAGGACAACTTCCAAGGCTGTATGACATTCCTTTTGCAACCTAAAGTATCCTCAGTAAGATCAGAGGATCTATCTGTCTTAGGTCAAGCTGAAGGGATGCTTATGATAACTATAACAATGAGAAGCATTACCTTTTTTCTTATTTTGAACAATGCATCCATCCCCATGTATGAGATGCTTAATAATTTTTTTTCTTCTAGGTGTTCCCTTGTTCACACTTCATTTCCTGTTGACCTGACTAACATGTGAAGTTAAACAAAATCTCTGGCAAGTGTTTCTGAATGATTGAAATAACCTGAGGAGTTCAGTAATTTATGTTATATATATTAAGAAAGATAAGTGGAGCTGAAAGTAAAAAAGTGTTATATTGTAATGATTTGGAAAATCAAGAGGCTCTGTTTGCTTTCCATGAAATTCAAATAAATTTGTAATCTAGAAAAATATTTTAGATTTATAATCTAGTTGAAGCTTTGTTTTCACATTTCTTGTGTCGAAACACTTTTTCAGTTACTAAGTTTTGCTGCTGAGTTGCATTTACCAGCTGGTTGTGGGTATGTGAATTTGGGAAAACCTTTACATTCAACAGCTAACTAAATTTTCTTACTGTGACAAGGCACTTCAAAACCCAGTTAAAGCCTCAATATCAACTAAATGAACTCTGGTGTTTGAAATTTGAATGGCTCAGAGTGAGACTCCTCAGCCTGAATTATGGTCTGTTCAGGACCTCAGGAGCTACTCTGAATTCAGTGTAATAAAATTGGAAAATTGGGTCCCATGTTTGAGCCTATACATGGAAGGACTGAATATGCTTTGTCAGCAAGTAGACGGATGCAGAATTAGCTGCTTGTGCAAGGATATGACCCTGTCCTCACAGTGTGCAGAGGCTTTCTGGTTTCCTGTCTTTGCATTGCAGTGCACCTAATTTAACCAATAAAATGAAGTTCTCAAAAGTAAGATTAGCCAGAATAGTAACATCCAGCTCTTACTCATTAATACCTTAGGACAAAATTTCCATGTATGTCTTTCCCTATGTAGTTGAAGTATAAAACTTTGACCAAAACTTAAGTTTGCCAAGTAAAAACTCCTGCATTTGACAAAAGATGGCAATTGGGGAGCTATTGAGGTAAAGCTGTGGATTTTTATTTCTTGGCTGTTTTAGTGACTTATTTTCCTGCATCAGTTTTTATTGTTCATTAAATATGTCTGTGGCTCCAGGTCAAACAATGAAAAGCTGCTTTTTAGCACTGAAATGAAAAGAAAATGGCTTTGCTTTATGAAATACTATGTTTTAGTTGTATAGAATTAATTTTGATGCAACTTTGCTTCAAATTATAATATGAGCTTTTCAGGGATATCTGNAGTGTTTGATTAGCTTTGCATCACTTTCTGAGTCATTTGCAACTCCTGAACAGATATTCTTGGCTATAGAACAAATCTGAAATACACATTGGTGGTGATAGTATTTCTAAGAAATTCATTATGTCTTTCTAACCTGTTTCTGCATTTTTCCATAGGCAACAAATGATTCCCTATGCTCTGTTTAAACTGTTTAAGAAAAAAGTTTTAGTCTTTTTTTTTGCTTTGATTCAATTTGCTGAATATGACTATTATATGTTGTATATATTTCTTCAGATGCTAGCTGTAAGAGTACAAATTTCATATCTTGGTTTGACAATGTGTATCAGGCAAAGTTTAGAAACAGACCAGTGTTGCTTTTAATAGTAGCACAAACTAGAGCATCATTGTCAGCAAGTCCAAGGGACTAACATGGAAACACATGCTTCTGACTGTGTTTGTTTGAGGGGAGTGAGAACAGTGTATACAAATAAAGTTTGTGAGGCTTACAGGAGTTAAAAAGGAAAATGGATGGATGGATGGATGGATGATGTTGATACTAAAGTGAGTATAGGAATAGGTACAGGACTTCTAATGCCCATAGGCAGACTGCATTATACTCACCTAGATGGAGTACTTGGATCCTCTGCTAAATTGCAAGCAGCCATAAAATCTGGTCTTTATGTGTGTCATCTTTCTATGAAACTACTTAAAGACCTGTTCAGTAAATAAACACTCAAATTTCTCTATTATAGGTTGAGCTATATCATATATGCAGATGATTTCTTTACAGAAGCTTTTCTATCGGAGACTATAAGCATACTTAAAAGAAAGCAGGTAACTGTTCTGGTTACAGAAGAGGAAGAATTCAGAAAAAAACCTAAATCAAAGACCTTTATCTATGGTGAGGAAAAAGAATTCATTGCTTTCCTGTCATTTACAGAAACATGCTTTGTTACATCTTGTCTTGCAGAATTTTACCTTGATTTAATGCAATAGGCTCTGAAGGCTGCTGATGATGAAGGAGAAAAGCATATTTATGGCTAGGTGTAATCTAAGTGACTACTAAGAAAATATATGCTTTCTATATTTATTCTGTGCAATGGAAATGAAATATGGAAAATAAAGAGAAAACCAGCTCTTCTGGACTGTTGCAATGTAAACTGATTGAATGAAATGTTTAACTCATTTATTGACAGAATTAGAAAATTTGGTAATGGAAAATAGAAATTAGATAAGCTTACAGATTCCAAGTACAGCAGAAAAATCATGTGTAGAATCTCTTCACTCATGTTAATGCATAGTTCCTCAGGCAGGATTATTGAAAAATGATATTCTGTGAATGTTTCTAAACATGTCTAAAGATTCCTATCCCCTAGTATAACAAATCAGATAATATTTATGGTGATGATGATTAGGGTATTTTCAAAATGATAGGGGAGATAAGGATGAATGTATTATTTGATCTCTTTGTACATTCACTCAATTTAGTACTTTATAGTAGGATCTCATAAGCCAGCGAAATTTAAAAAAGTACTGTATTTCCAGATTTATGTCTAATAACTTTTCATGATGACCAAGGTCTTTTTCTTTTTAGGTAGAAGCCTAAGCTGTTATGACTGCATCAAACAAATCCAGTATCATTAGTGACTGAAGGAATTGTAAAACATTTCCTGTAGAGAGCAGTGAGGCAAGGCAGACATATTCTTTATCACGCTTTACACTGTTTAAAGACTAGGAGAATTGCCTAAACTAAGTGTTTGTCCTTTAAAGCCATTTTTAATGACTACTAAGACATTAATGGCCAATGTGAAATTAGATTTATTAGCAAGCTAAAACTTTGCATGTAGTTTTTTTCCTTATTTTTTTCCCACAAGAGAATAGATAGGATAAGGTACCTCCTTTTTTTTCCTTTTCTTTCTTTTTTTTTTTTTTTAAATGCTTTATCTTCTGGTCTTTCTCAGTATCAGTTTTAGGGATTTGGGTATGTACAGGCTATTAGTTTACCAGACAGGACAAGAAATGGACAGCTATCAGCAGTATGCACTTATATCATTATATCAGAGGATTAGTAAAATGTCTGGTTTGAATGCTTTTCTCCACAGCAGTGACAGTGTATGTTGAAATAACAAATAATAAAAGATTTAACTAAATCATGAGGAGTGCAAACTAGATATTTGCAAACTTTTAGAGCTTATAGTACAAAGTAGGTCAAAATATCTGCATAAACTCAAATTCCTTCTTCATCAGAGGCTTGTACTGGAACCTTAATATAAAATGAAACATGGAAATTAAGTATTTCTATATATGTGATTTTTTTTTTCTAATAACAAAAATGCTTCTCTAAATGCTATCAACTTTGAGAGTCTAAGCAATTTTTTTTAAACCTCATTCTAACCCAAGGTGTAGTTTTCTCTGACATGACTTAAGACTGCCTTTTCACATGCTCCTGTGGTGTTTTTCTAGTTGCTCACCAGTGAGGAAATTTTATCAACTTGATACAAATACATTTGTTTAGCTTACACACAATACAATTTAGTGTTTTGGTAATTCTCTCCTGCTTCAATTGGAAGTGTGCCAACAAAAGGCTACTTAAAAGCAATAGTTAGATGGAGTTGTGCTTATTTGGAACTTAGTATTTTGTGTGTATAGATATAATTTACTTCTCATTTTTTTGTTATTCTTGGATATTGAACATGGTGACAAAACTTATTACCAGAAAAATCCAAGAGCTTCATTAGTTTATTTCACAAAACATGGAGGCATGTTTCCTTTTTTGACAGTATGGCAGGTATCCAAGTTTAAAGATTTCTGCATAATGGTGATAATTTCATGGAATTCTAGTTTTTGAGAGGACTCTGAATTTCCTTTGTTCTTTTAAACGTTCTACAAAATCCAATAGAAAGAAATTAATGTAAGCAGCACTAAAACTAAGAAAGAAACATGTTGCTATGCATATGGCTATTCTTGAAATAGACCACAGGAGGCCTTAAACCGTGAAGTACTAATAACCTCATTCATTGGAATTTATCTTGATTAACACCTGTCTTTCAACAAATAGCACTTAATTTTAAATCCTATGTTACACTTTTGACTTCCTGGAACCAAGATACGTCAATATTAATGAGAAGATGCTGTCTGCTCAGCTTTTCTTTAGTTACTTGTTATTTTTACTCTTTGAAATAATAGGCATTGAGTGGGAGTACATGAGATCCTGCTCAGAAAATATAAAATCTCAGTTACCCACATGAGAAAACCTTTCAAATGACAAATGAGACACCAAGAAGGTAGCTTTGTCAGGATATCAGGGAAAAAAGCCTTGAATCACAGCTATCTTCTTTCTCTGTCAGACAGGTACTGCTTTTGTAGTATGCAAAGCCCCTTCAAGGTCACTTAGAATTTACTGACCTGGTTCTGATTTAGACTTCTGGATTTGTCAGTGTGTCCTGTGTTGTGTTGGATATTAATTACTGAAAGGGAAGGAGAGAACCAGGTGTGTGCCACCCTCATCTGAGTGTGGTGACAACAAGTACTGACCAGGCCTCTGCTCACAGTAGGAGCAGCTATCTGTGAGGTTATTCTGAGTGCTGTCAAAAGCTGAGAGAGTCACACCAATACTCTCATGTTTGATTCATCAATTTGATTATGGTTTCACCTGAGAAGGGCAAGAATCTGATATCCATTGTCTTGTATAAATATCTATCTGATTTAATTAATATTGCTACATTTGAGCCCTAGATGTGACTTTAAGCAAATTTGCTCTTGACCACTTCTATATTTTTGAGAACTGTTTCTGAGGCTGGTATAATGTGAATCAGCTGGATTGACCAAACACAAGTCTATAGCTCAAATGACTGGTATGTGTACTGGAAAGGTGACAAAGAGTGCATGGTCACTTTGCTGGGGCGCAGGTCAAAACTACCCCAAGCTTTGATCCAAATTAGGTTTGTAACTTCTAGTTTGAAGCATTCACGTAATATGTAATACTTTCCAAAATCCTAATTCCATAAAAATTCTTGGTTTCAGAAATAGCCCTTTAAGACCATTGTATAGTACCACTGAAAAAGATAGATTTAAAAAATAGGTAACTACTTGCTTGGTTGTATTCACACCTTAACTGACTGGTTTGGGAATACTGTATGCGTGGCAATTAAAATATCACATTCAGTATTAGTTTTACATTTCTACTGTGAAGTTGTTTTCTGCTTTAACCTACTAAATGACTATTCCCTTTCTATTGTTGCAAGTTTGGTATACCCTTTGCCTAACTTTTAAATATATTCCTTAAGTTGATGGAAGGTCATTGCTGTTTATCTCTAACAGTCTTATGTTGTAGTTTACAAACCATCATCTCTATTATGAATGACCAGAGATACAGTATTATTTAAATATCTCCAAGTAACCTCTTAAAAAATCAGCATGTGTACTTTCAGTCCAGGTGGATTGCTATGATAATGTGGGCACATGTAGCTGAACATAAAAATGACAGAGGTTTGTCATGTAAATAAGGGAATCTTAAATTTCCCAGGAACTTGTTTGGCTAAAAAACCCAAAACAAATGACTTGTATGGAAACTGAGGTTTCAAAGCATGAAAATGCCAAATTGAATGCTTTTGAACTACCTTTCTAGACTAGCCTTAACAAAAACAGTTTAGAAACATGATGCTGTGCACAGAAGGCTATCCATGCTCGGGCTTCCTAGAATAAATCTGTTAAGTTGCATTTTTCCTAAACTGAATGATTGCCCTTCAAGAAAGGTTGATTTTTGGATACTAAATTTTAACTGAAGAAGCTGATGTAGAAATCTTTAGACATCTATATGTTTTAACTCAAAGCATCTACTGTTAAGTAAGCAGATGAAGAAGAATGTATGTTTCACTGCATTTACTGCTTTCTGTAATCTTTTTAGTAGAATATAACTCCATTTGCTTTCTTCTTAATATGTTTCTTATTTCCTTAATTTTAAAAGGATGTGACTTGACATTAGGGAGGTGGAACATGTCAATCAGCTGGGTATAACTGAAGGCCCACAGTAAAAACAATACTGACAAATGACTTGAGCTGGTCTTATTTAATCCTTAAGATTTCTATAAACTTACTTCAGTCTTGTGTAACATGAGCCATTACCATCCCTCATCATCGCTCATGCTGAAGACCATAATTGATGTAATAGCATTTCTTTGCTACTAATATTCCTAAGAAATTTTAACTGAACATATACCATTTTGCTTTTTTTTTTTTTTAACTATTAGTGCATGTTGAGGCTGGAACAGTGATTTAAAATCTCACAGTACATATTGTGAATCACGCAGTTAGGTAAGTAAATGATATGGTAAAATGTGTGTACAGTTCGGTTCAGAGCTTAATGCCTGGGCTATTATGCCAGTAACATCTGAAGTAATGTAACATAAGGATTTGAAATACTTTTTTTGCTTTAGACAGTAGGCTAGTTTTCATTTTTAGTTCAGGAGTGTTGTCAGTCTTTCCTAAGTTTTTTAAAGGATCTAATGCTGAAGAAAAAATCACAAGTAGCTGTTACTGGTTTAGCCAGGTAGGCCTAAATTTAGGCTTTAAAACTCAGATTTGGGCCTGAAATTGTCAGCTGCCTTGAGCTGGGCCAGGCTAGCTGACAGCTGACCTCTTCTAGCCAATGATTTTGTATTCCACACCATCTTACATCATCTCAATAGGAGTAAAATCCAGTGTGTGGGAGTGGCTTGGGCAGTTTCACCATGGCTGAGGTGCAGGGAAGATGTGCTACGCCTTGTCTGCTATCTTAGGCCTCGCTCCTGTTTCGGCTGCTGCTCCTTGTATTTTGTTTGGTTTCAGGGAAGTAGAAACATTTTGCTGTTACTCTTTCTGTTTCTTACTGAATGCTTTAGAGTGCTTATAGATCTAGAGTAATACACTTTGTATTAATTGAGGCGTGGGAGGTTATTTCTTGTTGTATCTTGTTAAAACTTGTGTAAGAGTGTGTTATATTGTAGTTTTCTTTTAATTTTCTCTTTTCTGTATAAATACATGTGGTTAGTTTCAGAAGAAACCTGGCTTTAAAAGTTTTTTTTCCTCTCCCTTTTCTTTCTCCCTTTGGCTGGCTGGGGGGAGGAGGAGCCTTTTTCTCTGTACTTGGGCAGTTGGCATTTTGCCAGCTCAACCCAAGACAGTTGCATTCACCTAAAATGTCTTGCATGTTGATGGGACTCTGTGCCATCTGCACAGGTAGGGCGCTGAAAGACTGTTATGTAAATTTCCATTTCAAGGTCTGCCTGCTTTGTTTGTGTATTATTCTCAAGAATTATGAGTAATACATCTCGTAAGCCAGAGCAATTGGAAGGAGATTTCTGTAGCTTAAATCCTGTAAATTGTAGCTGAATAAAATACACTATGACGCTGAAGTGCCTCATCAGACAAAGGCTGAAGAGCAAGACCAGAGCAGAAGCTCTGAGTTGGGGAGGTGAGTGAAATAACTGATGAGTAGATTAGGTAATGACACAGCATGAAAAAAACTTGGAAAATAATTTTCTACTTAAAAAATACATATTTACTCGCTGGTCAGCAAGCAGTAGCTTATTCCATTGCAACATCTTGCAGGACTTATTTATAGGCAAAATGGCTAACAATTTTGCAGTTAAAATGCAAGTAGAAACAAAATCAACCTCTCTTCTGTCATTACTTTAATGCAACAGGAAAACACCTTTGTGGTGGTGGTGTGATGATGGCAAAAAGAGGGAAGTAGTGAGGAACAAACTTATTAAACAACAGTGTAAGGTTTGGGAGTTGGAATTATGCTGACAGAATGGGAAGACATTTTTAGCAGCTATTCCTCAAATCGACTTGGGAACAGTGAGGCCAGGGCAGGATTTACAAAAACAATCAAGTCATGTCTGTGACTGAGACAAAGTACTTGCCCATGTGAACCAGGAGAGGTCTGGCTCTGAGTGTTTCCTGTCCATATAGGGTACAGTTTCTGAGAAACAAGATACCATTAGAATAAGAAGCCAGACAGAGATAGAAGGGTGATGACCATGTTGGCAATTTTGAGTTGCCATTTCACAGAATGGTTTGGGTTGGAAGATATCTTAAAGATCATGTAGTTGCAAACTGCTCAATTTCAATAAATGACTTTATCCAGGACCTCTCTCAATTTCAATCAGTTATAGTTTGTACAGTGCAGTCTTTCCATCTTCCCTGAAACAATCCCCTGTTAACTACAAGTCCTTCAAAATTCTAAACCCCCAATTGCACCAGAAAACCTGCAGATGAAGTTTTGATGTATAAACATCTTTCATTTTTGACTGCTTTTGGACTGGTTTGGATACCAAAAAAATCACAGGAGAACAAATGAAAAATATCATGTTTGATAAGTCCAGGGAAAATCTGGACTTGAATCTGGACTCTGGTTCTTTCTAAGGGACAGTCTGAATTAAGAAATCTTATATTGCTGCAATTCCTACTGTGTGTTATTGCGGTAGTACTTAATTTCACATAGTTGTTTTTTCTAAGCTGTGTAATTATTTGACTCAAAATTCTGTACTCAACATATTTCCAAAACATGTAGAGAAAAGTAGTCCCATCCCCTTATCATTGTCCTGATACTAATTAGAGAAAATTATGAAAGTCTTAATGGGTAATGATTCGTTATATAGATCTAAGTTGTATCAAACATCTGTATTTTAATAGTGAAAATTGTATTTTAAGTGTTTCAGGGATAAAACAATATGGCCAGTGTTTTGAAATATTTTAAAACAACTTTAATAAACTTTTGGATCATTTTTTTACACATGAAAGAAGCACCTAGTAGGCTGCTTCTTTACAAAGAACTCATTTCCCTCCTTAAAACACTGCCGATGAATTTATTGAACCTGTATTAAGTTAGTGATGTAAATATAGTTTTCTGAATAATATAATTCAATTTCAGCTTCTTAAGAAGCTGACAGAGTTCAATCCTAAGATCCTCAGACATCTGAGAAATATGCTGTAGAAGAGCTGTCGCATGACCTTTTGTTTTCTATATTGCATAGACAAAAGAATGTATATTTGCCTTGACAAAAGAATGTATGTTTCTGAAAGTGGACACTTCTATTTCTTTTAAATATTTTCAGATATACCATGTTAAGTAATCTTTTTACACTCGTAGTCAATTAATATCCTTCTATTTGTCTATTTCAAGCTTATTCTGGTGGCTGTGTGTTCCTCATCACTGAACTGATGCACTGTGACTTCTTTTCTTTATTGCTTAATATGGATTTTCAAGCCTTCTAAGCCTTCTGTGTGTTAGAATGAGGAAGTTACCATATAATATTGGATTTCACACAGCAATAAATGCTAGTAGAAAAAAGACTAAAAAATCAGTAACCTGACAAAGCAATTCCATAAAGCTTTACAGAAATTAAACCATTAAATTTGTTCTATGATTCCTTCTCTAAATTAAGTCCTTGCAGGTTTCAGATGTAATGACCAGTAAGCTGTAGTATAAGAATCCTTGAAAACAATTTGAAACACTTAATAATAGACTACGGAGAGACTTAATAGTGTGTGTATGGTGCAAATGCTGTCTTTTGTGTAATGGCAGCTGGAGGAGAGAGGTAGTACTCTGGCCATTCCCCACTGGCCACACTGTGTGAAAAAATACATAACAATTCCTATGAACAGCCCATTTAAAATTATTGTATTGCTTAGTCATTCTCAAGGAACAATGATGTTGCCTAAACTTTCTATTCCCTCATCACCCTTAAGAGAAGTCAAGTCACCTGTTGGTCAGGTGAAAGAGGACTAAGATGCCTGGCAAGCTTGGATGTTTGCACAGACTGGTGAACAAGATGCTGAAAAGCAGTGCCACAGAAAGGAACCTGGGCATTCTGGTCAATGGCAAACTGAATATAAGTGAGCAGTGCCCTGGCAGCCAGGAGGGCCAACCGCGTCCTGGGGGCATCAGGTACAGCATCGCCAGCCAGCTGAGGGAGGGGACTGTCCTGTTCTGCTCTGCACTGGGGCAGCCTTATCTTGAATATTGTGTGCACTGTAGGGTGCCACGACACAAAAAAGATATTAAGCTCTTAAATAGTGTCCAAAGGAAGGCTACAAAGATGGTGAAGGGTTTTGAGGGGAATCTGTACGAGAAGCAGCTGTAGTCACTTGTTCAGCCTGGAGAAGAGGAAACTGACGGGAGATCTCATTGCAGTTACAACTTCCTTGTGAGGGGAAGAGAAGGGAGAGGCACTGATCTATTCTCTGTGATCACAGTGACAGGACCCAAGGTAATGGCCTGTAGTTGTGTCATGGGAGGTTCAAGCTTGATACTAGAAAAAGGATCTACACTCAGAGAGTTGTTGGGAGTGGAACAGCCTCCCGAGGGAAGTGGTCACAGCACCAAGACTGCCAGAGTCCAAGAAGTGTTTGGACAGTGCTCTCAGACGCATGGTGTGATTCTTGGGGCTGTGTCCTGTGCAGGGCCAGGAGTTGGACTCTGACAAAACTGGTGGGTCCCCTCTAATTCAGGATATTCTATAATTCTGTGTTATTTTTTTAAGCTTTATAATTTGTAATCATAAAGTATTTTTCCCCAGTAAGGAGAACTGTTAGAATAGTTTCTAATTAATTTAACAAGAGTCAGATGCACTAAGAAACTGAGAACTCTGAAGTGTGCACTTAGCATATTTTTTAAAGATAGGAAAAGTTTTTGTGAACAAGAGAAGAGTTTCATTTAATTTCTTAGAGAATTAAAAAGGTATTGGATAGGAAGTGATGCAGGAAAAATCTATAAATAACTTGTTCAAGAAGAAGACAATTCTACACAACATACATCGTGGAAAGTAAAACTTATCAAGCATGTGACTGCTATATAGTTGTAAATACTCATAAGGCAACACTTAGGTCTCCTGACATTTTAGTAGCCTGTTCTGCCTTGTATTGAAACAGTCCAAGTCAGGAAAATAAAAGCATTTGCACGATGAAATGCATAAATTATTTTAGGGATGACTGACCCAGTATGTGGTTTTATAGTAGATTCTGCAGTTTTGAGTTCTTGAACGCTTGCAATCATCATTTGGTCTTGGATTATTTAATGTTAGAAAAGCTTGTTAACACTGGACAAACCTGCTACAAACCTGCTGGTGAGGCAACACTGCAGTGGGTCATCACTATGCACTATTTTCAGTTTCTCAGATGGTAACTGGAAGCAGCACCACCCAGTCCTGCAGCAGTTGTCACAGACCTCTGAAAGGACTAGCTCCCTGTTTTATGCTACTGCTGAAAGGAAAAGGCATCTCTCTTTTTATAACCTTGGGAATATGAAGCAGTCAACTGTGTTAGCTGTACAGGTATGACAACATCAGAAGCCGGGGGGAAAACCCTCAAATAACTGAAACACAAAACCTGCAATTCATTCAGAAAAGAATAAAAGCAGAGTATGCCTTCCAATGAAGCTAAGACCTATTATTTGAAAGGTGTGAAAGATGATCTTGTTTTAATCAAACTATTTTTGAGGGAGTCTTTTCACTAAAGACTGCTTTTTAATATAGCAGAAAGTGATGAATTCTCTAGATGAAAGGTGAACATAGACAAATTGAGTCTAGATATGAGATGTGTTTAATGGGGAAAGCAGCAAACCATTGCAAAGTCTTTGCCATGGATATGCTCACTTTAACGTCATTTGACCTTTGAAAAATTGTGTGCCTCAAATATTTCTTTCAGCTGTGTTTTGACTTACAGACTTCAGGCAGAAATATTGAAGTCACTTGGCTTGTGGTACCAAAGAGGTCAGGCTCAGAATTTTCCAATGTTGTGGCTTTTAGAGTATATGAATCTGTGTTACAGAATATGGTTAGATTGTTTCACGCACATCACAGCTTGTATGCATCCTGATTATTTTTCTTTACTCATCACTGAGACAAGAAAAATTGACTTTGGCTTTTTCTCACCTGTGCAAGCATGTTAAGCTTTTTTCCAGTCAAGTGTTCAAGGCTTTTTATATTTTTACAGTTCACAGAACTGCAAAAGATGTCAAGTTATTAAAATGAAAGTGCTTAAAGAAGTCTGGCAATTAACATTCTGCAATAAAATATGGAATGTTAAATGAGTCTGTTAAATGGTTGTTTAAACGTGTTAAGGTAAAAAAAATTATATCATGACTAAGAATACTTCATGTTGCTATTTAAATAACTTTACAGAGCAAGCAGTGCAGGAAACTGGTAGATTGATCCCAGAAATTCATATTGTCATGCTTCTTTGACTGCAAGAATAAACATGGTAGCTTGAGCAATGCACATGAAAAAGTTACTCATACATAGTCAAAACAGAATTAAAGCTATTTAAGTCTACTTATGGCTGCTCATACAGCACTTTGCAACATTTCTAACCTATGGCAATCGATTAAGCCTGTACATTTCACAAGGCTTTCATACCCACTGATGTGTTTTCCATAAAAAGCTTTACAGAAACTTGAATATTCAAGTTGCATCCAGTTTATTTTTGCTTCTGTAACTAAGTCTAAAACTGATATAAATGATTAATTCTTACTCTGCAACTCGGAACTAACCATTAAAGTTACATGAAATAAGTGATAACAAAAACTTATGAAAACCAGGTACGCAGAAAATTTTTAAATGCTCAGTTTTTCTCCTCTTTAATTTGTTTTTTTAAATCAGGCGAAGTTGCTGTTTGGGTGTGGGGAAAGTCCACAACAATAATCAATGTAGTGTAATTTCAGCTTTGATACCAAAAATGTGCATGTCCATGAGGGTGACTTAAAAACAGTTTAGTATTTTTCAGCCCAGGCAAGAAAGCTGAATGTCTGGTAACAAGTGAAGCACTTAGCCAACAGATATAATGGGAGACAGTAAAAAACCTTACTGTTTGAAAAAATAGGATATTTAATACAAACATTAAAAGTTTACTTCTTGAGAAGTCAGGTGGAATCTTAGCAGCTCTTTTTCTTGTAATATGTGAAATGGAGAAGTCCCTGTCTATAACCTGTAATAATAGAAATTACTCCCATGCAACCTTAAAAGTATTATTGGGTGAAACACTGATCATTACTGAACATTGCCTGGGACATCATGGACAGAAGGAATTTGAAGAATAAAAAAATTACACCAAAAAAAGTGCCAAAACTACAAGTATATCAAGTGAGACCTAAAATGCTCATTCCTTTAAATTTCTCAACATTTGCTCTATTTCTTCATTTGTTACAATATGAGCTTTAAAGAAATGATATGGTTAATCTTAATCTCGTATTTCATATATTTCTATTCTTGGGAAGTGTTTTTGATGGCAATTTTCTATCATGAAACCCATCTTGGTTTCTCACTGAAAATACTGAAACTAACTTCAGCTGGACAACAAAAGCAGCCTAGTAAAGAAAAAACTATTAGCTTTTTTACTGGTGATTAATACCATTAATCACAGTTCAGTAAAAATTTCTGATAAACAAATTCAGTTCTTTAGGTTAACTGTCATTTAATCTAAATCATATATTATGTAATTCCAAAGAAAGCTGAAGACTTCAGTGGTAGGAATTTAAATCTTAATGGAAAGCTCTTAGAAGGGAAGTTGACATGTCTAATATGAAACTAAGAGAAGGATGTTCCATGACATAGTACCTTTTTGTCAGAACTCGTTGTGCTCATATGAATTTCTGGCTTCTACAACACATTGTCTTAATATCCTGACAATTATTAGAGAATAATGACAATATATAAGTGAAAAAAATGTAAATAAAATCCTTTGGGGTTTTTGTAGCCTAAAATTAATTTATCTTTTTGCTAATATAGGTTATACTAGCACTGTGCAAGGGCAGCTCCTTGATTAAATGTCTCCATGTTTATACTCAGCTGCCTCTGCTCTGTTAAACCTGAAGCAAGTCTTGGGGACAGAGCTGTATGTATTGGGATACAAAGGACTCAAACTTGTTTACTGTTCCAGAGTACAAACAACTGTGTTTCTGCAGACCATAAGGAACCACATGAAAATAACATAGCGGGAAGCAAACCATCCTGCAGAATAACAGTGTGCGGTAGCTGCTGCTTTCTAGAGTGGTGTAACTAAAGTCTCTCAAAAACCTTGGCTTTCACTTCTGCTGCAAAGTGGTTTTTAGTTTCTGCCTTGAAAATTGGATGTTTATAGAGAAGGCTGTTAGCTAAACTTGGAAAGGCTCCATTTATGTTAGTTAAAACAGGATCCTGCGTTCCACTACTTAACAACGTGTTCATCAAACTGTTGGCCAAGATTAATTCAAAATGGTACTTAGCTTCACGAGTTCACCAGCCATGTCTGTTACTTATAACAGGTGAAACAGGCAATCAAATTGTGCTGTGGCTTAGTTATATCATGCTGTACTTCGACTTCATGGAAAGGACTATTCTAAAGCTAAAGTCAGAATATACTAACTTTAAAGAAGCAGATTTTTTCCCCCCAGGATTTTTGCTTTTCTTTGTATTTTTTTTCTTCCTTTTCTTTAAGAGTATAATTTAATGATTCCATGCTTTGTGATTTGTTGCAGTTTTGTTAAGGCATGACTTGATATTGAGCTATATGGAGTGAAATGTAGTGCTGTATTTAATATTTTTTCTTAATCTATTTTGTTGTTCTTTTCTTCCTTTCTTTCTCTCTACTGTCAGCAAGCAAGATTTAGAGAGTGTTCTAGCTTTATTACAGAGGATATAAGAAAAATGAACCTCAATCCTAGCCCTGTTCACCAACAAATTTCTAAAACTTACACCTGGACATCACAGAATTGTTAGGATTGGAGATCACCTTTAAGATCATCAAGTCCAACTATCAACCTAGCACAGCCACCATGTTCACTGCAAACTGTCCTCAACTGCCATTATCCACACATTTTTTTTGAACACTACCAGAAATGGTGACTCCCCCATTCCCTGGGCAGTCTTTTACAATACTTTACATCCCTTTCCATGAAGACTTTTTCACTAGTATCTAAATCTCCCCTGGCAAACTTGAGACAGTTTCCTCTTGTCCAGTTATTACCTAGGAGAAGAGACTGACCCCCACCTTCTGCAACTTCCTCTCAGTTATAGAGAGTCTCCCTTTATTCAGGCTAAACAGCCTCAATTCCCTCAGCTGCTCCTCATGAGACACTCTCCAGCCCCTTCACAGATGGTTGTTGAAATCGGCTACCACCTGTAACTGAACTGCCTAATTTCATGGTATAAAGATACTTTGGAATATTTTGCAAGTAAGCTTAGAAGGAAATTGTGTTATTAGAGTGCAAGACTTCAGATTTTTCTTGTATGGCTCCTGCAAGGCCAGGTTCAAAGTCTTGGACTCCTCCAGTTTCCTTCTTAGATCCTGTACTGCATCTCTTTAATTTTATGAGGTGCTCAGTTGTATTCTGCGATAGTCTGAGTGATGGTACACTTTCTAAGAGCAGTTTCCTTTAGACTGTACTTTGAATACATTCTAGAATAGTAAATAACACTTCACAACCACTTTGTCATCCTTCTTACCCTTAATTGTTTCCTTATTTCTGTTTCTATATGGCTGTCTTTTCTATCTCTACATGCATTTGTGAAAACACCTGACGAATTCATCTATGTTAAAACTGAGCAAGCAGAATCAGAGCCCTGGTCCAGGCTTATTGAGTACCCACAAAATAGCTCTTCTAGCATAGAGGGGAGGGTACAGTGCGGGTTTGTTCTGAAATAAGCAGAAATATTTAGGTTGAATAACTGTATATTCTCAAATTGTTTATTAAACTACAGGCAAAAGTTGTGCTCATACTTTAGCAACAGTAGCTGCTTTAAGTGGGAAGCTCTCAGTGACTGCTTTTAGTCTTCTTACTCTAATTGTGCTCAGTGAGGGCGAAGTACTCTTGCAGTGCACTGCAGAGTGATTGAGCTTCTGTCCACTGGCACAGTCAGCTGAACAAGACAGACAAAACCAGACGGTACCTCTAAACATGTTTAGCAGTGTCTGTTCAGGTAGTTCGCTAGGATTCAAGTTGTTTAGATGTATCTGCACCTACATTAAATACTCACTCAAGTAGGGATTATGTAGTGATGTTCAAGCAAAAGCCCACCATTAGAGGGTGGAGTTCAGGGTGAGCTGTCTCCTATCTCTCGACTGGCGATGCATGCTGATGAAGACATTTAGCTGTCTTCTAAAACCCATGACCTGCTGGCTAATGTGCTGGGTTGTGGGCTGCTGTTGAAGGTAAGGTGGGCTGAACATTGGGAGAGGTAGAAGAATAGAGAAGAATTTCATAAGCAGGTGGAGCTGAGGAAATGGCTTTAAAGCAAAGGCACAGACTTGAAATTAATTGAAAATTTCCTGAGAGTTGTCAAATTATTGTTGATATATGTAGTCAGTTACTGCGGAAATTAGCATGTTTCTTCTTTCTTCAGTCTAATTTTGGCCATCTCTTCTGGAAGTAGGAGAGCAAAGCTAAATCTTAATCTAAGAACAGGCTGCAAGTCAAAATAATTAAGCCAAATAACTGGTTTTTAAAATGACTGCTAAACACTCATCAGTGCTGAAATGAAATTTGTTAAAAAGCGACTTTTGCATATGTCTAACTTTTAGATTAACTAAATAATCTTTGAATTTGTGATTGGAGCACTTCGAATATTTTTCTGTTTAGCTAGTAATTATCTAAAGGCAGAAGTTATTAGCTGGTGCTTGCTTCAAAGAAAAGATACTAACCAGGAAATGAACAATGGCTAGTGAATGGTGTACTCCTCACCAGGAATGTCAATAACAATGATCCATTGTGTATAAACCTGCGGAAGAAAGTTCTAGTCATGTGTTTTAGAGGTTAGTGGTTACTGTTTTGGGACTGGAAAAAGTTATCTTGCTGGTTTCAAGTATATTGTTAGCTCTTTATTGCATGTGGAAACATGACCACAAAAGATTTTTTTTTTGTTATTATTTAGAGAAGACAATTACAGGTACAGCACTCTGGATTTCAGCACCTATATGCTTATTTTTCTGTGGCTTGTAAAATGTGCATCTATTGTCTGTTCAATATTAATTTATATAAAGCATCTTCAAGCTATCTGGAATACAGTTGTGGTATGATAATACAATCAGCATAGCAATTAATATGTCCCTGTGGAGCAACTCTCACTATTTTTCCTCATGTTCAATCCAGGAAGAAATTAGGCAAACTTCTCATTTTTTCTCAGGTTACCTAAAAGCCCTTAAACTATTAGAATCCTTCAAACTGCAGATAAGTGAATGCTATATTGCCAGAGTGATAAAAAGAAATTTGGTCTCTAAAACTGGAGCTTTCTTAGGAACTTTGGAACAAGTTTGTTTTGAAGATAACTCAGAGTAATAATGAGACTTTTTTCAGACCATGAAGGATGACATAAAATACCAATAGCTGCACAGGTAATATTCAGTGCAAATGCTGCTCTGTCTTTACAGGAGCACTTTACATCAGTGGCCATAACATTTGGGAATGTCATAAGATGAATGGCACGAGATCTGTTGCATTTGAAGCATGAAGGTGAGCTCCAAGAAAACCCTGCAGGGCAGCTTTGCAAAGCAAAAGACTTGTGAGCTGGGCTGGAGGATGTGGTTGTGTGGATACAGGCAAATGTAGGCACCAGCATCGTGTTCTCAGTCAAGATGCAAAATCCAGAACTGGTTTCATGTTGTTGAAAATAAAGGACTACCCTTTAAAAAATGAAGTTCTGTATCTCTCAAGTCTGAGAGATAACAACTAGGGGTGAGACAAAAGCATAGAACTCCTGTAGTTTTTCTATCCTGCTACTCACCTTAGGTGTTAGAGGGACCATGATGAAAAATATACAAGTCTGCATCAAATTCTAGTTCCGTTTTCACTACACATGAAATGAATGTATTCCTGAATTTAATATACTGTCATATTTTTCTTCTCACGTTAATTGATATTACCTTCTAGATGGAAATCCAGTGACAGGACAATACCTGTACAATGTGGGGCAAGTGAGAGTTCTGGGGGGAAAAAAAACTATTTTTTTCTGTTTGTGTTAAATAGTTCTTGAATTTTTAATTAAAACTAGTAAGGAGTCTGTGGGACTTTTGTTTCTTTCTATGTGGAAATGGAAAGCCAGATCATGGAAGAGAGCAGTCTGAAGGTATAAATGGTAAATATTCTGGAATCCCAACAGGATTGTGACCACAAGTGACCACAAACTCAGAGTTGTATGAGATCTGTCTTCAAATTTCAAGTTGACAGTAATTTTTCTGTTAAAGCACAAATTGTATTGTAAAATCTTTCCAGACCCAGACCTACCAAATGCATTTCATATCTGATCTTAGTGCTTCTTTTTTCTTAATCATTTCATTGTGGATGGTGTTGAATCACTTCAGCAGGCAGCCATGGCAATACCATAGGGCTATAGACAGGGAATAAAGTAGCAAAAGGGTCTCAGCTCACTACTGACTTTTATCAGCTGTGAAACAGAATGAAATGTCATTGGTTTTAACTATATTTTCACTTAGTCTGATATCGCTACCCACAAGGCATCTGCTGGAAGATTTCATTTGTCACACTGCTAAGTGTTTTCACCAATGGAAATAGTTAAATGTGTCTAGGTAATGACAGGACACATCTGCTGTTGTGCTGTCAAAAACTTCCATCTAGATGTAAATATTTCACATAAGCTTAAGGAGACAAAGGCTGAGTTGTTTTCTGCTGTTTGTACATACATCAGTGCTGCAAAGGGTAAAACGTAAGTAATGTTTCTCTGGCTAGACTGGCTAGGGATATGAAAATCTCTAAATAGCTTGCAACTCAGATTGCAAGCACATTTCCACTGGCCTCTCTTAATAAGAACGATGCAGTCTCCACAAGGGAAAGAGATAAAAGGCCAGAGAGACTAGAAGATAACATACCTGTTGGAGATGCAAAGTTGCTCTTCATTTTTTGTTATGTGCTGTAATGGATCCTGCTTATAAGATTAAAAATTGAATGGGTGTGTGAGGGATACAGGAAAATAAATACCAACTAAGGAAAAAGACTTTCAATTGAAAAATCACTTGAAAAAAGGTGACACACCATTTGAACAAAGGAACAGCTGTAAAGTCCAAGCAGAGGACAGTCTGTGTTCCTAAGTGACTTTTTCCTGTTCCAGACATGAAGATTAGAGCACTCTGTGCCATTGTTTAAGTGTCTATTAGCTTTATCTTCTATATTTTTTTAAAACTTTGGGCACTTGGATTTTTGTGTGCTCCAAAAAGCTTGAAAACTGAAATTACAGAAATAAGAAAACCCCATAATCAAGTGAACTTGCCCATTTTTTTCTGTTTATATAAAATAATTATTTTTCCATTTGCGAGTTAATTTATATCTGGAAAAATACAAAGCCTTGCTAAAATGTGAATTCTAAGGAGGTTTTTTGGCACTAACAATTTGTCATCTTCTTGTAAGGGCATATGGGTGCTAAAATTGGAGTTCAAAGGCCATATGCCTGGACCATCCAGGCTACATGAATTATTTTTAGGCAAGCCCCATGTCAGCAGGCTAAAGGGAAATGTGCACCATGCACTGCAGCAGACTCTTGGGTGCACAACAGCTGTGTTAGCAGCTATTAAATCTTTCAGAAACATTGCTGTGTGTTTCAGTGGAACACAGTTTGGAATGCATGTTGAGTAGGAGGTTCTAGTATCCCTTCCTCCCTCTCAGATAAACCACTGCAGCTGGTACTTGGCTACCAGCACTGATATTTTCTCCTGCTGAATGTTGTGAAGACCACTTGTCTTCACAGTAAACCAGCAATTTCAAGTTGCATTTATTCCTTTTTATGAACACTTGAAAGTTCTTTCCTTCTAAGATAAGTATTTTTTCTTGAAATAGCAAGTTGTTAAGGAAGGTTTAAAAGCACAAATATAAACTCAAGAAAGTTAGAAGCTTAAAAATTGTACGAATTCATGTTTTAGATTCTTTCAAGTATTTGCACTATTAAGGAGAGAGCAAATGGAATTATCTTGCCTATTCTTGTAGACTGGTACAGATATGACCCGGAATGATTTGTCTTACTTTCCTTTTATCAAACTAAAATTCACAGCAAAACTGAAGGCAACTTCCCAGGTCATCTTCCTTTCCAGCCAGATTTACAGGTTAACATTAAATGACTGCTTTGAAATACCTGCAATCGCTATACTCTCTAAGACTGATCACTTAGTGTGGTGCTTTGCATTGTTGTAAGATCTCTGATGGTGTAAAATATGACTAGATATGACTTTTTTTTTCTGTTAGTTGGAAAGACAAAATTGTACTGTCTGGTAGAGACAGCACTGGGGATGTTGAAAAAAGCTTTGTGTCATCTGCCTTGCTTCTGGGTTTTTTTAAATTTGGGGTTTTTTACAACTTGAAGATTTTTGGCACATGCTTTTCACTTCTGAACATAAAAAGATCTGTTCTTGGCTGTTTTACCCTGACTTTCATCCTAACATACCTTGATGTCTCCCTGGGATGTTACAGTGTAACTACTATTTTAATCGCTAGGAATTTCCCCCCTCCCCCTTCTGTTTTTTTGATATGCAAGAGATGTTACATTTGTAGTTAGCTTCATACATACCTGGTGAGGAAGAATAGTTGTTATTGTTCTAAACATCATATTTTATTTGGTTATTTATTATGCCTTTTTATGCAGGCTTTGGATGAATTAATGTTTGTACAAGTGACATGACAGGAAGGATCATTACTTCTGTTGCTGTCCTCTGGGTAATTCACTAAATCAGATGTGAAAACTGTGGTATTTCCAAGCTCAAGTATTCTTTTTTCTCATGGCAGATGCTTACTTTCTTTCTCAATTTTCGCTATTTTTCCTTTCATGAATGTCTGTGTGCCCTGCCAGAATGTTCACGTTATTAGCAGTAATGTTAGATTTTGCAGCATCAGAATGGTTAGTAATTTTACTCACAGACCCCAAGATGCTGCTTACAGCTCTTTTGAAACTTAAAGATTTTCCTTGCTTTACAAGCATACAGACTCATTTATTAAGCACAGAGTAGTATTTCATCAGGTGACAGGAATACATTTTCCAGTAGTTGAAGGGCAAGGGTTCAAACACAAACATGTATTTTTTTGTTTTATTTTAAATTTTTAGGACGTAGTCCTATATAGTAGTGTTCTTCACCAAAATGGGCTGTGGTAACCTCCCCTACACAACACTTTAAACAAGTGAAGTCCATTCTTCTTTGTTATGGCTTCCTTTTTTGCCTATAACGGGGGAAAAGTAAAGTCCAATAGGTCTGTTACAGAGCTACTTTAATATTTCTTTTCTTTTTTTAAAAAAGCCACAATAATCCCCATGTACTTCTGCTTCTTTCTTTATTATGTAGCAGTACATGTGTTCAACTTAATTTTACTGGAAAATAAGCAAGTTTTGGGTAGACTTCCTACATGTAAATATATGCTGCCTGAGTGAAGTTGAAGTGTTTCTGCTATCATGACAACATGTTTGTAGACATGGACAGCAAATAATCATAATCTGCTTTTGCATTAACAGTATCCAAAACCACCCTATTGCCTTTGTGTCTTTCTTGATGGTGGACATGTGGTATGTGCTTCTTGGCTGTGATATGTGGTCTTGCTACCCTTAAAAAATACTTTGCTTTATGTATGTCCTCGTTCAGCAGGTGGGACCAGTTTATCACTGTGTGGGGGTGACCACAGCTATGTATCCTACACCTGCTATTCATTTCCCATGAACTGTTACCAATGGACCATTTGCAGCAGCTGCCCAGGGCACACCTGACTCCTCAGGGTGTGAGCTGGGTGTGAAAGAAGCCTGTAAGAGCTGTAATAACTCCCTTCCAGGGAGTCATTAGCACCTTCACACCCAGCCTGAGGGGGCGTGTCTGCTAATGGGCCATCAACGATTCCAAGATACCCCATGACTCAGAGTCAGATCACCCATTGTGTAACTCATTGCCCTGGGGGAGGTACTGGGTGCTTCCACCTGGACCTAAGGGTACATAATCTTGGGGTTTGAAGACCTCAGGAGTCCACTCATTGGATCCAGAGGCGGACCAGAATCTCCACAGGAGGAGACCACCACTCTTGACCAGACCGCGACCGTCATCTGAGCTAACAGGTTCTTCACTCCCTTTTGCTTTGTACTCAGGGGAACCAAGTGGGTCTCAGCACAGGGGCTAACAAGCACCATTGTGTTTGTGCCCCAGGGGGCTGGGTTACTCTTCTGGGTTTTGTTGGCTAAAACCAATTTCTCTTTGCACCATTGCATTTATTGTAATATTGTTATTAAATTGTAACTCTGACTTATAATCTCTTTTGTGTTGGGTTCATTTCTCCTGCTGGTTTACCTTTAAACCAGCACAATGTAAAACCTGTATCAGAAGTTAAACATGTGACAGATGCACACTAATATTTTAAGTTTGTAAACCTTAAATGTGAGTTGTTTTCTTTAGCAGTGGTTATTAGTAGTCATCTGTGGTCATGAGGTTAAAGTGCACCTTGTAGCTAAGAATTTAGATACATAAATCAAGTTGATAAATATTAACTTCTTTAGTAAAGAAAACCAAACTAAAAATGTTCGAGCAACCTCAGGCCCCATCTTCTGGCCTTGTTGACCTATTACCAAAAATTGTTGTGAAATTAATCATAAATGAACATCACTGGGTAAGATCATCATTAATTCAACTGCTGCAACATTACTTAAACTGAGCTTTACACTTAAAAGTTCAACTTGTATTTTAAGGTTTTGTAAGCAATGTTGTATTCCTCCCTTACCTCAGACAGCTGGGTTCAATGTGAATAAGTGACTGTATGCTCTTAATTTTTGATTGTTCTACTAAAGAATTGCTGTATCACAGTTAGCATGTACTTGCAATTGGCTGTAATATTATTGCAGTTGAAATAAGGATGCTTGTAAAAAAAAGTTAAGAGTCCGTGGATATATTAGCATTTCTGTACTTAATTCTCTGTTTAGCTATGTCATCCTTACTTGAAGTCCCAAGGAAGGAGATATTTAGTTTTGAGAATTTGCTATTTCCAATCTTGCTATGCTGCAGTCTCATCTGCCCAGCTACACTTAATCCTAAAGGTATTGATGGAGAATATAATTTTATTCTTTCTGAATGAAAAATGTTGAATATTGTTCTATCTACCGTCAGTGAATTGTGTTTGCCTTGGGAGTAAATTGAGAAGTTTTTAAAACATTGGCCAAGTTGCCATTGGGTAGCTGTTATTTCACAAGGGAGACGAGGACCCTGAGTGCTTGAGTCATCTTATTATTGGTGTCTGGAGGTGTCAGGCACTAAATTAACCAACACTAGGATACACACTAATGTCTGCCACCATTTTTCTATCAGCAGATGGTAGGTCCACTGGTACAGTGGAAGGGAGCTCTCAGTTCCAAGGAGCGAGAGATAATAGCTCTAGCAGTGACAGCTCTTTTAGATGCTAGCCCCTTGACGCACAGGGAGGCTCCTCCTGCTCCCCACCGGCGCTAGTCCCCTGAGGAAAGACACTCACATAAGTCAGGAGTCCACAGCAAGAAGCAAAGTTTATTAGGGTGCTCAGCTTATGAGGGGATCGGGGAGGTTTCTAGAACATGAGAGGAGAAAGGGGAGGAGAAAGGGAGGGGCAAAGCAACCCATTGATTCAAGCGCAAACAGGGGGGAGGAACAAGGAAAGGACCAATGGGGAACAAGGATCTGAACATAACCATATACGGGAAACTACTGCAATGCACCAAACTGGGGCCAATCAGGAAAGGCTTGGTGGGAAAATCCTAAGGGTTTATAGGAGGAAGAACTTGGATAGGGACTATCTATAGGGAAAATATAATGGGTAGACCTGGTGTAATTGCATTTATTAAACTGGGGAAAAGTCAACATATGTTTTATATCTTTCAAAGTCTTTATCAAGCTGCTGCAGAGCCTCCGGGCTCAGGGTGCTGGGGTCCTGGACCTCCGCATCCTCGTTGACCCATCTCTTGTAATACATTTGCCATCTGATGAATTCTTGGTTGTCCTGGCCTCCTCCGACATTTTTCGTCTGCCTGAAGTTGGTAAAATTTCTCTGAAGATGTAAACTTCGCTGTAGAGGATCTCTTCCTCTCCCTTGTAGTCTCAAGGCTCCAGACTACCTATTGTTGGCTGCATGCCTTCGCTTTTGAATTGTTACAGTAAGCTATACTCATGGAGTAAATGCCATACTCATTCCTGTAAGGCAGACCTCTCCAGATTGACATGAAGAGATATCTGGATTGAATAAAATGTTTGCTCTAAAATTCTCTCTTTTTTAGAGTCTTGTTGCACCACTTGCAGTTTATCTTAATGTAGACGAATACAGGTACAATTTCCTGTGGAGAGGCCTAGTAAACAACACACCTATGCATCTCCTCTTGTCTCCTGACAAGATCTTGCTGTATTTTATCTGCAATTCCAGTTACATTCTCTTGACAGAAGGCACCTATTTTCAGTGTCATGCATTTACTCTCTGACTGGGGTGTGTGATACCACCTGCCATCTACACCCCACTAGGAAAAATGGCAGAGGTGAGGTCTAAGACCCAGACTAGAGCAAACACTGTTATCTAGTCTTGTTTCATAGTGATGCTGGAGGCTAATGCTTGAGATGTCATCTGTAATGTAATTGCCATATAATAAAAAAAATACAAATATGATTGCAAGGTAATCGAAAAGGAATGTTGTACTATTCTGAGTGGAATCAAAACAGAAACTGAGTTTGTTAATGAGTCTAGCGCTTTGTAAATTGAAGTAACATTCTTCTGTCTGATGTTAACAGTATGGCTGCAAGCAGAAAATAGATGTTGATGAGAGTTTAGGCATTATGCTATGCTGCATAACTTAATTGTTTCAGGGTATAATTTTCCACCTGGTCAACTAGTATACTCTACCCTAGAAAAGCACTCTGAGCACTTGGTTGAGCTTCCCTCTCCGCTGTGTCCTTTGAGTGTTCAGGTGTGTGATACAATCTTTGTAATGTATTGATGTTCTTGAAACAGAAATATTGTCCTGAAACACAGCTGAGTTAATATGTTGTATACTCCAGGATGCAGCTGGACTGAGTGAGCAGTGAAATAGGAAGTTAAGGGGCAGGGCCCATGTTGTGTGGGATGTATAGCCTGTACAGTAAGTCAAGATAGTATGACATTCTCTCCCATCACTATTGCTTCATTCATCTTTTCCTGTCACATGCATCAGTAGTGCACCAAGCTTGACAGGCTTATGCAATTCACTGATAAGGTAGTAAGGACCACTACATAATCTGAGCATGGGCAGAACTATTTTCAACAGGCATTTAGCGAGATTTGGAGCCAAAGGAAGTTTTCCAGCATATCTTTTATGCCAGCTGGCAGGGTTAATTTATGTCCCTAGGTATGTTTCATTTGCTAAAATAGACAGAGCCTTTTCTTGTTCAATTTCTAAACCCTTCCCTACTAAAAATAAAGACTCAAAGGTCAAAGTATTTTCAGACTACCTGAGACTCCAGTGAGAGATTAAACTCATTTTTCTGTCAAGTTGGATGATGGGTATATAAAACTTTCCTGTCAGCTGGGATGGGAGAAATCTTGAGCTGAGGACTGTAGAGTCCCAATAGGGTTGTGGTTTTTTCTAGCCCTACTTGTAAGCATGTAGCTTATGTGTTCTTCCACTATATTGAAATGCAGTAAATATCTGATTTTTGAGAACACTGATGAGATGAGATGATGAGAAAGAGGTAAAATATGGACCTTTGGCTCTGAAATCAGTTTTTACCTAGCTAAACATCCTTTATGCTTTCAAAATCTTGTAGAACTACACGTGTTGTTAATCTCTTTTCCAGCTTTGGAGATTTTTGGGTATCTTGTAGAGTAGCATGGTTGGAACCATCCTTGTTAGATCTTGATTTCCTAAAGTGTTGGTTGCAAAACCTGACTGGATACTCAGAATGTCAGATAAGGCTGCTAGGAGTATATCCACAGTCAATAGGTCTCTTCTGAAAAGTGGGGAGCTGGTTAGTAGTCTCAAGGCATGCATGCTGTCTAATCATGCATGGCTAAGCAGAGAATTATGGCTTTCTCCTCATCTAAAGGGGAGAGTCAAGAGGTGACTTCCATTTAATTTTATTAGCTTTGTGAAAAGAGCAATCATCACATCAACACAAAGCATCTTTGGACTGAAAGACACTTCCACTGAAAGTACTTTTTTTTTCTGGTGAAATTTTCCAATACTTTGGTTCCAAAACCTGTGGTTTATTTGTGTTCCTTTTATTTTTTGTTTGTTGGTTGGTTTGTTTGGTGTGTTTTAGTGGATTTTTGGTTTATTTGCTGAGTGTCCACCGCCAAATACAGAGACCACTCAAATTTTTTCAATTGTAAAACTGCTATGTCATGTATCTCAGCCCAGCAGGCTATCCTTCAGTAAAGTTATATATGAAATTTGGTTAGAGTATTCTGATAGAATACTCAAGAAGTTTTGAAGATATCTGTGAGCCATTGATTAGGCATATTTCAACTTATAACTCCAATCAGAGCTGTGTTATTCAATGAAAAATTCAATCTTGATTCAGATATTATCTAAAATAGTGGCGTTTATGTTACTTGGTTAAAACTTTGGTTTTTTCTGGATAACTGCATGACAGACAAGTATGTCATGAAAATCAAATTGTTGATATTTTGATAGGAATATGCTGATTTTGTGATTAAATTATTTAGCCAATTATATGTTGTGCTGTAAATGCATTTGTACTAGGTACAAAGTGCTAGGTACCATGCTTATAGCAAACATTTGTAGCATCCCTCTATTGAAGGGCAGGTTACATTCCCTGTGGAAGTGTTTGCCACCATAGTTTGAGAGCTTCTTCATTTTCATTGTTTGGACCATGTTTTTCTTTAATTGAACTGTTTGTTCTGAGCAGGTATTTGTCAGTTAGCTACTGCTACTATTGCAGACTTGAAGAACAAGTTTGTTTCCTGAAAGCCTTATCTACTTTTTATGGTTATATTACCTGATTTAATCAAAGAGATTGCCTCTTTCTACAGACTATGTCTTCCACAGAAAAATAAAACACCAACAATCTTATGCAGCTAGAAACAGTGTCATGTCACCCCTGGAAGTCCCAAAAGTCAAGCAGTCATGCAAATGAAGAATTTACTTTATTTCTTAAGTTATTAATGAAAGAATTTTGCCATTATGACATATGCACATATTTCACATTATGACCCCTCTTAAAGGTGAAGAAGTCTTGTAAAGAAGTGGGTGAAGGTCTCATGGACAACATGAACATGAGTAACACAAATGCTTTTTGCACCCAGAAAAGAAGTCCAAAAGACAGTTATTTTGACCCTGCATATAATTTGGGAGTTGCTTGACCTCCAGAAAAACAGCCACATTAAAACTTTGTCTTCCGTGTAATGCAGTTGAACTTTTCTGCTTCAGCTTCTCTGTTGTGGCTGCTAAAGGCATGAAGGTGTTTTGTTATCAGAGGGTGATGGTATAGTGAGGGGTAAATATCATTCGCTTCTTCTCAAAAAAGTCTCCTTAGGGTGCTGAAGAAGTGATTTTTCTGTATCTTGGATTTAAACATACTAGTAGGTTGCATACAGGTTAAAAAAACCCCAAAACATTATTTTGTGAAGTTAGACCTATTTAAAAAAAAATCAGAAAAACTGTTTAGACACTTACTGCAATACATCAGTGAATGCACAGAGAGGGTTAGGTAGGCAATGCCAAGACAGCATTGCAGTTGCATATTCCCTAAGTGTTTTGCCAAGTAATATATTTAAAAAGTGATGTGATTTTCAAAACTGATACCACTAGACTTCTGTATCATTTGTGTAGCTGTTTCATATGTGAACTGCTTCAACTGTATCCTGTATTTTAATAAGTAAAGTAAGTTTATCTCATTCACTTGAGACCCTCACCTGTTGTCTTCACTTTTAGGATAGACAGCATTTTACTTCCCTTCCATTTTTTTAATGAAATATGGTATTTTTATATAAAATTGCTTTTTCTGACCAATATGTCTTCTCTGTCATTAAACAAGCTGGACGTGCTTATTCAGAAATTCAGATGGAGGTAGTGTTTTGAAACACAAATATGCAGTGCTAGCCTTTGCAAAAAAAAGCCCTCAGAACCCCCAAAAAACCTCAAATCTAACTCTGCCAGTTAGTATAAAATATCCTTCTGATACTTTGTCCTCAACATTGATAAGAATTTGAAATACATGTGAAATTCTATCTTTCTGTGATGTGCCTCTGTTTGTATCTTAGAACAGGACCTTTCCGTTTATAGATTTGCCAGACTCCGTCCATTTGAAATAAAAGCTGAACATTTGAGTGTGATTTTTATATTTTCCTTTTAAAAAATTGCATTGCAGCCTGCCGTTGTGAATCATTTCTACTAGGAAAAAAAAAGAAAAAAGAAAAGATGAAATTCTGGTTTCTAAGAAATGCTAAATAAGACATCCAATATATTAAAATTCACTTATAACTGCTTATGAGTAGCAGCTTATTTGTTACACTTTTTGATTAAGACTATCACAGCTGTGAATAAATATGAAATCTGTAGTCAGTCAAATAGGATAGTCAATCAGTAATGAGTTAAGGTATTTCCTTCTGAGGAACATCTTCAGAAACCTTAAATATTGTCATATAGTTTTATGTGTTTGAAAGTTGTATGAATAGGTTAGTTAAAAATGTTTTCTTAGGATATATCTTAAAATGATTGAGAGGTTTTTTTCAGGATTTTAAGGATTTATTCCTTTTCATGTGTGCATTTTTCTATTAAATCTGGTGAACAGCAGAAATAGCAGCTTTTCAAGGAACTAGCCTGAGGGGTTTAATACAAAACATAAAAAGAATAGTCAAAACTTTGTCTACTGATGTGAACTCCTTGGAATGCCCTATGTGAAGCTTAGCTATGTTGTGATTATAACTATTTACATTAGTCTAAATATTTATATAATGCACAATGGTGAACGTATGAGGTGCTAAGTAGAGAATGAATATTTTCTTTACAACAGAGGTGATCATTTCTATGAGCAGATGAGGTCTGCATGTTTTTAGGAAAACAGTTTTCAAGTTTCCAAGTTTTTTAGGAAAACATGCACAGCACCATATACCAAGGAAACATTTGTTCCTTCTTTTAATTCATGCATCTAGTACTTATCAGCTGGCCTTAAATGTAGAATAGAACCAAAAGAAACACGATTGCCATGTTAATTCCTTTCTGTGAACTGGAATGAGCTTTCTCATTTTCTGAATAGTTCAGACACCTCTCTGAAAGAGGAGTCAAATCTGTATTGCTAATTACTTAGCCATGGCCTCACTTACGGCTCTTGTGGGCATGTCAGCATCCCCAAGGAGCAGGGCACAAGTCTGAGGCCTCAGGTAGTTCTCTTGTGAGGTGTTAAATTCACACCTGATTAGGAGGTAGTTTCACTACAGAGCTATCTCATCTGCTGGAGTGTCCTTAAGTCAGACTAGTCAATAAACAAATGTTTTTTAAAAATTTGCACATTATTCAGTGCATTAGACCCTTCTGGTTTTAAAATTTCCTTTCGTCTTTTGTCATCATGATCTCAAATTACATTGTTTAGAAAGTTATTTCAGCTGTCACAGACCAGAAAACAAGTTCCAATACTGGCAAACAAAATACATTTTAAAAAAATACTTTGTAGGTTAGAAGAGAATAGAAAACATAATGAGCAAACTAGGTCCTATTAATAGCCCTTGTTTGAGACAGACAGACCTTCCCTCCTAACACATTTTTGATAACTTGAGTTTACCTTTTGTTTTCTGCATTCCCAGACACATGCCTAAACCTTGAAAGGCGCCTTTATTACAGCTATTTATATTTACTTGAATTCAAATGTCCATTTGAAAATACAACAATAAAATAGTGAGGTACATCAATAGTTGTGTCAGAAAACTAGGAATTAGATGACAATTATTGTATGGTTATTGCCATGTTACCTGGTGATTCTGGTTCCAAAATACTTATGAACAGGCAGCAATGACAAACTCGGCGTTTAGGAGTGACCTAAAATGTTAGCTGAGTGCTTCTTGGTTTTACTGTGGTCTTGATAGATAACCAAACTCATTGGTTGAGCTCTGTTTTTTCTTTGTGGCTCCTGGGACAGAAATGCATTCCACCTGTTGTGTGGGCAGGTGATGTTTGTGATGGGCACTAATTGATTTGATGGGCATATTCTGAAAGACAGGAGGATCTTTCAGGAGTTTAGTGATATTGTTTTCAAGCAAAATAGATGAAAAGGCATGCACTGCTGTGGGATTTTTGCCATATTGGTCGACATTGTTAGCTTCAATGAATTTGACTGAGAATTCAAAACAAAACTTGAGCGGACTCAGAATAAATTAGAATAAAATGAAAGACAATACTTGCAGGATGCCCTCTGAGGAAAATCTGTGAACTTTTGTACAGTTCTAACTGACAGAAATACTGTTCTCATGCTAATATAGCCAATAATGAAGAAATGTGGGAACAAAAATACAGTGAATGTGTTGTACAAGCAGAATTGTGCTGAACCAGGCTGAATAATGGTGTTCGCTATGGGATGTCAGCCAGTCCTTTAATGCTTACTGCTGCTACAAAAGCCCTTGCTAATCCTCCACCAGGAATTGTTTTTCTAAATCATGTTAGGACTTTGATTTCATTGTAATAGAGCAAGGCAAGAGAGGCTTGGGTCTGAGACTCGGGAGAGACAGCTTTCCCCTATGGGAGGAGGGTGCTTTGTAATGGTGTGCCATGCTGGAATTGCAGCTGACAACAGTCTGCCCAAGGACCGGTGGTTTGAAGGAAGCACTTTGTGTCTAATTCCTGGGCTCTCTTCTTATTTGGTAAAGCTGTCTACTGCAGAGCTGGCTAGTGGGGACATTAGGGATTCTCTTCTCTTAACTAGGATGCTTCCTTAGTTGCAACACAAAAGGGTGACAGTTGTGTCAGTGCTGTATAGAAGAAAGAAGAAAACAACATCTAGTCTGGCCACCAGTACCCTCAACTTCAGGATTTTTAGCAGTGCCATCTTAGCCTCCAAAGAAAGTGTATCAGAAAGCCATGTTTTAAATGCCAGGGATAGAAATATGCCAGTTTCATAAGCTTTTGTATGTCCAGGAGATGTAGCAGAGGGCATGCATTGACAATAGGTTCATTTTTCCCTTAAAGTCTACACTGAACTGTGTTGTATTTTGCTGTTCAATACATAAATATTGGGATGGTGAGAGGAAGACAGTTTCATTCAGCAACCAGAAATGAAAATCTGTTTGTGATGCTCTGTAGATGTGTCTCAGTGTAAGAGCAGGGATTTCACAAGGGTGGTAAATAAAGAAAAGCCCACGTTGTTCCCTGCTGAGATTTCTGTTGTTAGGAGACTAGAGAACATTGAAACATACAAAAATATGAACTATTGCTGAAGACAGCTAAGGACTTTGGTAATAATGTCGAAAACATGTGCAAGAACTTAGCTTTGTGGATGACTCCTGTAGGAAATGATCTCTCTGCTTAATAGAAGACTATGGCTAAGCTCACATGGCTGCCTGGCAAGCTACATAGGTAAAGGCATCTTGCATTAGAATCCTCCCCCCATTCCTTCCTTTTGTCAGCCTTGTTGCTTTTTAACAACAGTTTTAAGGGAGGGTGATCTTTTGTGAACTTCTCAGCCACAAAGCCCAATTAAAGTGGGAAACGATGCGCGAGGAATGGTTTCAATCAGTTTCACGATGTCAGTATAAATTTCTATTGAAAATATTAATCCAGCTAAAAGGTCCTTCCTCATAATTGTTTTAATGTAAATCTCCCTGGAAATACAAGGACAGGCTTAAAAAATCCATGTTAATTGAAAATTATAGAAGTTAAACTTTGAGTTTGTAATAGATGTTCTGCTGGTTTGGATAATTCCTGACTGGTTTTTGTTAGTTTCAGTGTAGGCCATTTCTTTGATCTCTGTTTATTTTTCATCAACTATGAATGCTCAGATACCCTTGTGTCTGACTTGGACATCTCTATCTTGTACTCAGGCATAGAATTGTACCGATAACTTCATTATTCATTAAATTCTATTATTGCTTTTAATTAAAAATCTCTGCAAAATCAACACTGAAGTGACTGCCTGTTATGATTATAGGTAAGTTAATAAACATTAATTTGCCTTGCTCATTAAGAGAACGTAATGTTACTGCATAGCATTTTTACAATTGGAGTCTAAAGCCCTCAGAACTTCTTCATAAATCAGATTAAAAAATACTTTTTTATAAAGCTAAGTGACCTTATAGATCAATGTTTCCAGATAAGATCCAGCATAAGCTACTCCAAAGACAGAAAACATCAATCTTAGGTGATTCATTTCCTCAGCTACTCCCAATGCAATTTAGTGAATACATAGTCTCTGCAATAAAACCTTTCCCCAAAAGGCTGAATATTTATACTAAGATGTTCTAAGTAAGTACAAAATTTGCATAATTTCTTGTATATGTATGTTGCATTTGAAAAATCAAATAAAATTTAATGAAGACAGTGCCAATTCTTAAAATGAACCATTTCTTTCTCAAAACCATTGTTGCTTTCTTCAGTATGAAAATCACAAGGTAACCTTCTCAACTAGTAAGTATTTTACTGTCCTTCAGTTTTCTGGTAAATCCTTATTTTCAAATTTACTGCATGCACATTCACAAGCATATTTAAGAGTGTTTTTACTTGTCCTGTCGCAGGACAAGGAACCATGGTTTGCATGAAAGAACTGGAAGCCAGGAGTGATTACCTGGGTATTTTTTATTTCTGATACTGATTGCCTCTGTTTCCTGGGTGAATGATAGGGAAAACAATTATTTACATGCCATGTAATAATTTTAGGAATTTGATTGAAAAGTATTTAGGAAACCTGAACTTTAAATTTAGAATTGTTAAAAACCTATGTGGTCATTTCTTTTCAGTTTGCAAAAAGCCAAGAAGAAATTTGAAAATACTATGTCACTTTTCTGTTGTAAAGCAGAACAAAACTTTCTCTGTGGAAAAAGTATGGTATCTAGAAGAATGTCCATGGGTGCAGCTCACAGTTCTTGCACCTTTCTCAGGTTGAGACTGAAGGTGGGTCTTCAGGAGTAAGAACTGCAGTGTGTTTGACACCCTAGAGATGGACAGATATCACAGGTGGCATAAAGGGCAGTAGAAGGAGGGTTAGATTTCCTTTGGTCAGTATGTTGGGACATGCAGGGTGAGCTACCAGAAGTGTTCATATATGAATAACTGAGGTAGAATGACAGGAGATGAACAACAAGTTGAAGTATTTAGAGATTAACAAATAGTTGTTTTAAAAGGTACATGCTGTTTTGCTTGAGATTTTTTTTTCTTTATAGGCCAGTATGTCAGAGCACATCCCATCACTTACTATTATGGGAATCAAATGCACAAAGTAGCAGTTGGTGTTAACAAAAGATGGATGGCTTTGCTTCTGATAAAAGGCTTATTAACCACATTAGAAATCATAAAAAAAAAGCTGGCAGACTTGAGCTGATAAGCAGACTTCCAAAACAGGAACTACTTAATAAAAACTATTTGATTGGCTCGAAATGCTACCATACTTTTAAAAGCACCAAATACTTTAATGTGTGTCTCTGTAATATGAATCCTTTTTACCACACGTTTCTTTTATTTCCACACCCCATTTCAGAAACTTCCTAAGTGTAAATTAAGGCAGATGTTATATTATAGTGGACAACTGATCAAGTTACGGAGCAGCAGAATCTGTAGCAACGCTTCACTGTGCAACAAGGAATTTCCATTGCTAGCCTGTGTCACTCAGCAAAAACTCAGAAGGTGATGGTTACCTTTGCTTTATAAAGGATATTATCATGCAACAGACAGATAAACTCTTCCTGTGCAGAACAAACTAACAAAAGCTGGTAAATACTGTGTTCTGTGAAAACAGCTCAGTAAACCTGCACTAAGTATGGGAAAAAAATACCAAGAAATGTAGATGCTAGGTGAACTTGCTACAGTTCTTGGGGTTACCCTCTCCAAGTGGCTGATTTGTTGTTCTCAAGCAGCTTGTATGTGTATGCATGGCCAGACTTCACAAACGAAGATTTGGGAAGGGCCCTCCCCACGTGGGTGCGCCCTTCCAGCCTGCGCAGTGGGTTTTTAGGTGAGGCACGGCGTGTGCAGAACTGGCCCCACCATTTAAGTCCTAAAGGTCCATCTGCCATGGCCAAGCGAGCTTGGACAGTGACAGAGAAGTCCTCGGGACTGTCCACAGCACCCAGTACTAACCGGGGCTGACCCTGCTGAGCATCCGAGATGTGACGGGATGGGATGGCAGGGAGGCATTGAACTGCCAGGGGATGGTCCCCACTGAGACTCGAACTCAGGTCCTTGGGATTCAGAGTCCAGAGTGCTCTCCATTACACCACGGGACCATCTCTCAAGCAGCTTAATGTTTAGATATCAAACAGCAAATATTGTATCTAGAAATAATACTTTGCATCATTTGTCAATATATTACTTGTACACAATGCTGAGCTGGCTTAAGATCAAACAAAAGGTGTATGACTTATTTCTTGCCCAAAATAGAGATCCATGGTGACTCTTTCAGCCTGTTCCTCTGTCCTTTGGACAGAAAACAATTGTGGATTTGGCGGCTTTTCACTTGTATATACGCTGTATGCTGACTCTGGGGACATGAAGTATGCAGCGCTGGGGGGAGGGGAGGAGTGTCCTGCCTCCAGAGCCGAGAGAGCGCTGAGAAAAGAGATGTTTGCAGTCTCGAAAGCGAGAGGCAACAGACGTTTATTGCAAAATACACGAGGCTTTTATAAGTTCTCGGTGAGAAGGTGCCAGATCTGGGACTGGATTGGGTAAAAACTCCGGAAGGGGAAGTGTCTTAGGTGCTCAGCTAGCATATAGGAAAGCGGGAGGGACTAACACCCAATAGAAATTCATGGTTTGGGGACAGACGGGGGTGATAGTCAGTAGCATTAGGATAGCTGTGAAAGCGGGCAGCTGCCATATAGCCCTGATGCCCCGGCTCCACAAGGCAGAGGCATTCAGGCACAAAGCTGCCCCTACTCGGACTGGCAGGAACCATCCCGGTTCACGCTGGAGCCGCGGGGGCAGCTCCGTTCGAGCTCCGGTCGCCGCCGGCGCTCCGGCAGTGCGGAGGGGCGGGGAGGGGGCTTGCTTAGGCTTGTTCCCGCGGCTTCTGCTGCGGCAGTGCTGGGAGGTAGGTCTGGGACCGTCCTGATCCCGGGGGGTCCCCTATGGGGACAGGGAGGCTGCTGCCATCCCGGTCTTGGGGGCCCCCTGAGGGGAGGGCTCACCCAGCCTGGGAAGAGACAAAGCGGTGTTTAATGGGATGAGTCATGAGCTCCGGGAGACACAGAGAACGGGGTGGGGTGGTGGCAGCCCAGCAGAAATGAGCAGGGAGAAGTAATACAAACTTTGCAACTAAAAGCCTGGTACAGGTAAAAAATGCATTACTTTAAAACTTCAACAGGTCTCTTGTATGCAGCTTCTTAGGTTCGGGGTGCTTCTCCAGCGCTGTCCTCGAGGTCCACAATTAAAGCCTGTTCTTTCCACACTGCATAGGCTGGTGCATTTCCCACAATTCAATAAAAACATTAGATGAGAAATTGCTGAAGGTTGTGACTTTTCAGCTATTAGGACAGTAGTTTGGATCTTTCTTGCCTTCAAGACTGCATGTTATCACAAAGAGGGGGGACCTTCCTGCCCTGGAAATTCCTACCCCTCTTCTGCATTGGGCTGTACTGGCCCAATAAGAGCAACAGTTCCCAGTGATTCTCTCAAGTTTGTTTTCCTTGGGTAGCCAGATTGAAAATAATTTTTGGCTTTCTGTAGTCTCATAAGTAAATTATGCCTGAAAAATAATGTTTTCTGATAAACAAAAGAATGTAAATAAATGTTGCTACCTATTCTCAGCTTTTAAAGCCCAATTTCTTAGCTTTATCTTCATTTCTTTGGAATCAAGGTAGAATCTCTTTCTGTGAAGTAAGGGGT
>VWZD01009302.1:3780-37717 GCA_013396695.1 Sakesphorus luctuosus | reverse complement strand
GTAGTCAATACCATTAATGTTAAACAGGCTTTTTTGTTGTTGTTTTTATAGATCTATTGTTAGTGTCCTTCTGACAGGAGTAAGAAATAGTTGATACTCAGTAGTGATAATTACTATGAAGTGACATCAACAGACAAATGTGCTGCAAAGCTTCATGCTAACATGCTGCCTGTCAGTGCTAAATGTGTTTCCTTTTTAGAGTTATTGTCACCTTTAGCTGTCCAGAAGGAAAAAAAAGACTGTTAGGAGAAGTAATTTCCAAAGACGTAATAATTAAGAGGAGGTGTGTGTCAATTTGTTCCAATAGGTTTCAATATATGCTATTTTTTTAACATTATGTACTACTCAGGCAAATTAATTCTCTAAAATACAGCTTTCTGTATTGAACATTGCTGATTCAATGGTTATTTTCTATGAAGACGGATCATAAATTGAAATGCTGGTGAACATGAAATTTAGGGTTTCCAGTACAGAAACAGCTGCTAGCATTGCCTGGTTATGTATGCTCAATCAGTGAGGGTTTACTGCTGCTCTGGGTGAGCCATTTTGGCATTCCAAGATATGCAGCTTAATAGCTGCCCAGTATTTAAACAGGGGGAACAGCTTGGATTTCAGGACCCGAAAGCTCTAACATTCCTTTCTTGCACAGTCCCAGAGGGCCATGTGGTGCCTTTAATCGTGAACAAGTAAGCATTAGTCTCATGGCTTGAGCAATTCAGGAGATGAAATGAGACAGAAGTTGTCTCTGCAGGTGGGTTAACAGCTGCTGCCAAGTGCTTCTCTATCTTACTATCTCAGAGCAAGCCTCAGAGATGAGCCTGTATAATTTCCAGTGTCATATAAAGACTGGAAAGCAGCAGGAGAGATTTGTTCGGGTTCTTGTGAAAAAGATTGATGTAGTGTTTGTTTCTGTAGACTTGAATGTGAGAGAGAAATGCTTTTTTGGTTCTCCAGTCATTTAAAATCTTAAAGTAGGTGTGGAAATTCTAGCTTTTTTAAGGTGTAGTTGCAGGTGATAAGCAATTAACCCTTTAAATGCAACCATCTATAATTTAGCTATCAATTAACTTTGTTCTTTGAAAACTGTTACAAATAAGTAGGACAATCTGTCTGGAACAAGGAGCTTGGAAGTGTAATTACCCGTCTTATTGCAGACGAATGTTTTTGACAGAAGCTTTAAGGAGGGGAGAGAATATCTCATGTGGAAACAGCTCTAACAAAAATAAAGCCACCTATTCCCAATGCAGTCCTACTTAAATATGAGTACCCTCCTGCTCCCTCCCCCTTTGTATCTGTAGATTTACTGTGCTATTACTTTGATTGTATATCCTAAACGTGAGTTTGCCGTAATGAGCAAAGGGGAATGGAAGAAGACAAATTATAATATATGAAGTAGAAGATAAAGGAGATTTCTTTGGGGGAAAAAAATCCCAACAAACTATTCAGTGTTTAGCTGAGCTGTCTTCACTCTTCAAATGTTTCATGGCAAATGGACTTGTCCAATTCACTTTCGTGCATCTCAGTAATTGAAAGAGGGGAGATACATTTTCCCATCAGCTATATGTTGGAGGCTTATGCATCAGGCAAGCCATTTCTTTAAGTGTGTATCTATGACTGTAGCAAAAAGGTTTGCTTTCTAAAAATCCATAAAAAGCAGATCAAATATTTGTCATCTGTGCAACTGAATCCTGACCTGTGATCTAGCTGCCTTTTATTAGCTAATGAGGGCCATTGTGTGTCCAGTCTTGAATGGAAACTTCCAGGAAAAATAGAAGTGTAATAGGAAGTACTCTTTAGTGAATCCATAAGTAGTGCTTGCCCTTTGACTCAGTGATACAATATAGCTTGAAAGACACAACAGTTAATGCAATCTTCTGGCTTGGTGTCCGAACAGATATGTGGCTTTTAGAGTGCAGAACAACAACTTCACTCTGGAAGGTCTGGCATAATGCAGTGACAGGGCATCTAAATATCTGGTACTTCTAATGGGCAGTAACACAAGCTGAGGAAATAAAAACCTGTCCCACCTCTTTAAAAACAAACCAGCTTGGTGAAGAGGTTTTTTTTTTTTCCTTAATGTACCATTGGTGAACATATATTTATACAATTAAAAAGTAAATAATGGAACACATTTTTCTGAGAAATTGTAAAAGCTGCAACAGCAAGGGGATTAAGGAGCAATACAGTAGCTTCCCTAAGAAATCCATTTGTGGCAATAACATAAGAGATTTAAAGGCAGTCTTCAGATTACAAACTGCTAGTTTGACAAAACCTAGAGAATAGGGCAGAAGAATGATCGTTCTGTGTGTGCCTTATTTCCTAAGTGGGCTTTCCTCAGCACCAGCATTGCAAAAAGTTAAATTCAGGGGGTATTTTCCTAACTCCAGCTATTCTTAGAATAATATGCACATACAACAGAAGGTCTGTTTATAAAGCAGAACAAACTGTGTTTTGTTAGTCCATAGCTTTGAATAAAACGAGGAATTATAAAGAGCTGGGAATTTGGAGACTGGCATTAGAACAAGGGAAGTGAAGAAAGCAGCAGGGCCACAGCGCAGTGTGTCAGGGAAGACTTTAAGGTCTGTCAATATAACTTTATATAATCACAAATCCATTGACACCAGATGAAGCTACACTCAGTTAACTTTTCTCATAGAATGGATCTATTTTTTTAAGCTTTAGAGAATGCCTTTGTTTCAAATCCTATTGTTGAAGCGTTCAGTAATCCCCCTTCATAACGATGGTTTCCTGTTAAATGCACCAGATTACCAGGTGACAAAGATCTGGACCAAGGCTGAGGTCACACCCTGTAAATGCCATTCAGTGAAATGCTAGAGCCACTCTGTGTCTGAAGAAGCAAGGCAATTAAGGAGTATTCTGGTTTTTTTCTACCTTGGTAATTTTACCCAGACCACTTCCTGGTACCTGGAGAGAATCACAGTGTAGAGTGTAAGATTTTCCTCATGTCACAAAGTTACCAAGCCAGCATAAATAGTGCAGAGAAGCTGACTGAAAAAAAAACCCAACCAAACAAAAACCACAAAAACAAAACCCCAAACAAAAACAAAACAGTTGAATGAAAGACTTGTACCTCTGTTTACAAAAATAATATTTCATAATGATTTAATCTTTGCTTTTTATCCTTTGCATGCTAGACTTATGCTTTCTCTTGACAGAGACATTTTCAAAGTTTGAATTGACATTTTTTATCTTTTTGGTTCAAAAATAATTATGCTGAGGTGAAAAAGTGAGCGTGGTGAGGAGAGACACTGAAATTATGATCTTGAGATTTAGGCTAGTTCAAGAAATTAAGCATACATGCAGTTTTGTGAAGAATACAAGTTCTGTATTATGTACTATCATCAAAAGCTCTGGAATAACTCAATCCTATCTTTAAGAAGTTTTTCAAAATAGTTTTGTAATTTTGGCTGAAGGTATATATTCTTCTAAAATAAAAATTTAATTTTGAATGACTTCTTACCACTACCTTCAAGACATGAATGAATTAATGAAACAGCTTCTGTTTTTCATATAAAATACACTTTTAAGTGACCCATGGAATCCCCATGCTAGCCCTGAATTCTGTCTATGGCTATATTTTCCTTCTCATCTCTTGCATTTTCCTATAGGTATTAATAGGAATAAGTGCACTAAATTGATCAACACAGATAACCCATCCATTAGTAACGGACTTTTGGTCTATAAAACAGACTTACATTTCCCTTGGTGGTTTAAGGGAGCACACAGGAAGCATCAGAAGTACTGAACATGTGTTTACAGAGCTGTAAGTGAAGAGTGAAGTTTTAGAGTAAGTCAGCAGGAGCTCTCCCCATGCAGTCCTTCTCAACTGCTGTGGCTGCTAGATGATGTAAGTTTACTTCCAGGAGAGCAGAACTGGAAGTGATCTGCACTCCTTGGACTGAAGTAGCTTCCTAGTGATGATGCATAGAGGTGAAGGTGGTGTAATTGCCTGTTCTGCTTCTGCAAATAAATGCAGTGATTAATGATACAGGCGGAGAGTTGCTTCTGTAAAGCTTAATTTTAAACACAAGTGCTGGGAAGCAATGTTACCTGCAAAGAAAAAGCTTCTGGGAACTTAGCAAATGAAAGCAGGATTTTGATTGCTGAAGTAGTATTTGATGGTGAATTCTTGTTTCTTCTTCAGAAGATAAATCTGAACCTTTAATTAAGGTGGTGTGTTCTTGCACTCTGAGGCTTCCAAATAGGGGTGCTCAGTATCTACTGAGGGAAGTTAAAAAGAAACCTTCTGTTTAAGATAGGCTTTGTGTTAAATGAGATATAAAAACTGACACAAAGAACCTGTCTCAAGCAGGCCAGTGTCCCTTAATTGGTATTGAGAAAGCTATGTTAAATAACAAGGAAGTCTGTAGGATGCAGTGTTGTGGAGTAGGACAGAAGTGGAGGTGTCTACCTATAGCTACTCTTTGGAATTTTTAATGTATTTTGTCGACTCATATAGGGACAAGGGTTGACTGGCACCAGGAGATGAAATGTGCTGACGCACCCCTCTATACCTGCCAGCTTAACTTCTCCTGAAGCTTCTTTATGTTTTGCTTTGGTTTTCATCCTCTTTCCACAGTTCCTCTTGTTGCTGTATAATGCTGGTAAAGAAGAAAGTCTTTCTTTTGAGGAAAGTAGTACAGTGGGAAAAGCACTAGATAAGGCATGAGGAGAATTCTCGTCTTGTTTAAAGTTGGTCACCAAATTGTTGAATATTTGGCACATCCCAGAAGAGAAGGCAATCAGGTATGTCTGCATTTTTAAAGCCAGTGTTGTGTCATATGATGGTTTTCAGCAACACTATGTTTGTAAAAGAGGTATTCATCTCTGCCACTACTTCAGAAGAGAAAGACTGTATTGAAATAGTGAATGAAATTTTGCTAGCCTTTTTGGCTTTATATTCAGATATCTCTGCTTTAGTGGCAGAAGGGCAGGCATTTAAATTATTCCCAGAAATACCTATATAGCATTTGAGTGTCTTTTAAGGAAGTACAGTACTTGACATAAGCAAGCTGTAATTTTAAATCCTGTGCGTGGGACAAGACATATATATATTATAAATTAGTTTAATAAATATGATTTTCTGACATACATGTTTGCTTACAGATGTGCATACACTGTGACAGTCTGTGAAAAAAAGTTAATTTAGTACCATCATGTAGGACAGTTGCGCACATGGTTAATCTGTTAACACCTCTGTGGGTCTTTTTTAATTCTTATTTTGATGAAGAATTAGGACCCCTCAATGGCATATATGGTATTGCTCTCTGTATAAACAAGTACTGAAGCCCTGGAAAAAAAAGGGGATTTAAACAGAATTGTTGCCACAGCAGAAATGACACATTTAAGATGCTAATCTTCTCTGTGGCAATCAGACAGTGGGTCCTATAATGGTTTCTGTGAAGGGCACTTGACAGCTGCCATCTTCTCTTGGTGGATGACCATTCTAGAGCTGATTCCTTAGGCACTGTTAGTTAATGTATGGAGAAGAATGAGGTGCAGAGCATGGTGGTTTTCATCATTCCTGATGCACAGTAGACAATGTTTAAATCAGTTTGATGGTGGAATCCCCAAATTTATTTTCTGTGTGTCTCAGTTTGTTTAATGTTGCAAGCTATCAAAACCACAGTCTGAACTAGATGTCTCTTGCTGTTTCTTCTGTATGTAAATCCCAAAATTCTTCATGTGTTCACTGCTACAGAAACAGCAAAAGGCATACAGAAGTGTCTTGGAGAACACATTCTTGAAGGAAAACTTTTCATTCTAATTCTTTGATTAAAAAAACCAACAACAACAAAAACAAACCCCAAACCACCAAACTTGCATACTAGGAAATTTTCTTGTGTCCCCTTCTAAATTTACATGTCCACTGGTGTCATAGAGAATTACAACTTCAGTGTGCATGCTCAATTGTTTATATTACAGTTCATTAACCAGCCCTCGGGCTGACTAATTGTGCCAGATGGTATAATTTCTGTGTGTATTTGACTTACCATGAGTGTTACTATATTGATTCTAATATTTATCTGTAGTAAGTGTGAGTGGGGGGAATGACTTCTTACTCACAAGCACCTTCCCTGAAAAGACCAGTTGCATATGGAAACTAATGAGTTGTGATTCCAGATATGTCAACAAGAATGTGAACAGTCAGCATTCATCAGGGGAGCTACTGAATAAAATTACAACCTTCAAAAAGCTCCTAATTAGCCTTTGAGCATGCTGATTTGAAGTTGTGGTAGGTTCATGACCATGCTTTTACAGGAGCCAGAAAATCATGTTCCAATGGGATCACTTCAATAATAAACCTCTAAAATATTTAATTGCATTTTATTTAGTATTTGCACAAAGATCTACTCCACCCTATTTTGCACTGTCATCTAAGGAGCACTGCTCCTTAGCACTTAGGTAATTTCTCCCCTCCAGCTCACCCATCTTTCCCCAAGTTGACGTGTAAATTTAGTCAGGATGATCATTAGATTGCTTTCCTCCGGGACTCAGTAGAACATTGTGTGTACCTTCCTGACTCTTGGATGAGAAGTGTTTTATTTATGTAAGTAATTTGTCATAATAGGTTAGCAAGTCAAATCAATCCCCAAAAAATTTCACAAGGCAGTGAATAGAACAACTTCATTCAGCCTGCATTGAACTGAAGAGGTGACTTGCAAAACCTGGAGGGGCACTTCTGTTGACATTATATTTCCACTGATCTTCACACAATTTAGGGGCTAAGATTTCCGAGGGAAAGAATGATTGCCCAAAAGGTTCCTTCTGTTTAGACAAAAGTAATTGGAGCCAGGGCAAAATCCTTCAGTGGAGGGAAGGCAAACCCAGCAGAACATGCCTCTATTTCTTCAAGCCTTCTTCATGTCCATGTGGCTTATGGAACTTCATACCCTTTTTATGAAATATCTGTGTTCATATTGTGTAGAATATACTTAACTGTGTGAAATTTGCAGAAATCCAATGTTTTATGCTCTTAGCATTCCTCCATAGGCTGTTTCTTTAACTATGAGTCACAGAGTTAAAATAGGGTGTAAAGCTGAAGAGGTAGATAAATTTGCAAGCAAAGTTAATACACCTCTGAAGACACAGCAGACACTTAGGAAATACATTGAATAATCATGTTGACAAGCACAAGAAAATGAAGGGAAAGATCCTGAGCTGTAGTGGGATTAATTTTTAGGAGACACAAATAATCTCTTATTGTGATACTAACACAAACCAACAAACTGCTATACAACCTCACTTTTTCCTCAGAGAAATCAGGGTTTCAAGAAAAAAACCAGACTAAAATGAAAGTTGAACTCTTATTTTGCTTTCTGATGCTTAACATAACTACTTAAACAGTCAATAACTGCCAGAAGAATAGTTTTTGCAAAAGACATGTTAAAAAGCAAATATTCCTGCAAGCTACTTTGTCACAGCACAGCACTTTTAATTTTAGTGGTAATTAAATGCCTTCTCTTGTGCATCTGAACAGAAGCAGCACAGTCTAAACAGCTTTTTGAAATATGTTGTGCTTTTTTTTTTTTGAGTGAGGGGCAAGAGACAAGGCTGGATAATTTAATTTATTTAAAAAATGTGGTTTGGAGTTGTGTACTTCGAAGGCTTGTGTGCCTGTTGCTAGGTTTGCCTTTCAGTGCTATGGCAACCGCCGAGAAACACGGCACAGCGGGAGATGGCGGCCGCGCTCTGCATCCCAGAGGACTCAGCGTCCTTGGGGTTAGCAGACAGTCCTACACCAAGGGGTTTGAGTGAGGATGAGTGTTTTTAAGATCCAGTGGCTTCAGACCCACCTGTCAGTCTTGTTCTCGCTCTCCCCAGGGACTGAAACTGGCAGCAGAACCTAAGGAACAATTCTGGATGTTTTCTCAATGGAAAAAGAAAACACACAGGCAGGGAGCAAGAGCTGGGCAGGATTTTTAAAGCTTGTAAGAACTATGCACAACCTCACCTGTCAGCACCTTGACTTATTCAGAAATACGTCAAAATATAGCTCATAGTATTTGCATGAGATCCCTTGACAACTTCCATTATTTATTCAAAATGTTAATTACTGGCCTTCTGGCCAGTTGATGTGTTTGCTTTTCTGAGTGCAATCACTTCATATGTAAAGCTGTGTTCTTGTGAACTGTTGCTTGACAAAACAGGTGTCTGAGCTTGATTAACTCTGTGACTGTGCCTCTGAGTGAATAAAGGATATTGAACCTGAGCTCACAGCTCTGGGATGCACCCACTGCCCAGGGAAGCAGTCATCCTGCTTCTCTCTGGACTTTGATGCTTGACTTGGACATACCTTGATTTGAGTACCTTGGTCCATTTGCTTTGAGCTTGAGATTTCGTGTGACCTCATCCTGTCTGTAAATGTTTACATGCATATTATTCCCATACTGTAAAAGCATGTCTCCTGTGGTGCCGCTACTTATCTTTGCCTGGCAGCCTGATCACTGTGAGGCTTTCCTCTGCCTGCCATTGGAACGTTCAAAATACAGACCCTTCTCTAGTGGCATCCAGCAGGTGCAGTCACCCCAGGATCTTGCCTGACTAGAATGGGGCACATTACTACTGCAAGGAAAGGACTGCAAGATGTGGGGCAGGGGGTGTTAAGACACCCTTCACAACCCCTCTGAGAGGGTTTTTAATTTTGAAGAAGTAATTCTCGGCTGAGGATGGATGAGTGCATTGGTATGTTTAGAGTTGTCATTGCTCCTCACTTTTTTCCTTTTGTATGTGATTTTGGAAGGGGAGGAGCAGAAAGAGATTTGTTGGTTTTCTGGATTTGTTTGTTTGTTTTTTAAATATATATAACTGGATTTTTCAAAGTCCCAGATACTGCAAGCACTGGCTTCTGTGATGTTTTCCACTTGGAAGTAAACACAGATTTTTTAATTTTTTTAAGGCATGTGTCCTTACCTGGAAGAGGTTTCAAATGGCTGCTGCACTAATCTGATTTGAAGCTTTCTAGTTAACCAGTTTTTGTTCCTAGACTAAAAAAAAAAAAGCTAAAAACCCCAAGAACAACAACAAGAAAACCCACCAAACAACAAACTTCATTTGACCAATTACACTGTAAGTTACTAGGTTTGTATTTTCTAATACCTTTCTAGATATTAGTTCATAGCTGAACTTCAGTTTCTGAAGCACTTGCAAAACATGAGTAGTTTGTTGGTTTGGGGTTTGTTTTTTATGTCTTAATGTTTCAGTGTGCTTACCCCCAGAACAACAGGCTTGGATTTTATTAACTGGATTCATCTACATGTAGTCATGACACTTGCAAACTTTCAATATAGCCAGTGGCTAACTTCCACTCACTCACAGCAGACTTTACCCCAGACTTTACTGGGTTTAGACTGAAGGAGTATAAAGGCCCAGAGTTTCCTTTGTTTCGAGTCCCTCGGAGTCACCAGCTCAAGCTGTTATTTTGTTTTTTAGTTATTCTACCAGGATTAAATTATTTGAAATATTTGTGCATCTCAGACTCTGCTGTGGGAAACCTGGGGTCAAGCTGGTAGGGAAACGTGATCTGGCTCTGTGAATGTGGGGTAGCTGTAAAGGTGGTTAGTTCCTGCTCAGGTGGTGTGAGTGTGACTGCCAGAGTGACTCCTGGGTGGTCAGACGGGGAAATTTTGTTTACACCCACATGATCACATCCATGAAGAAAAAATAGCAATTTATTATTATAGGGCACTCTGTTCTGAGAGGAGCAGTGAGCCCAGTCTGCTGACCAGACTTGCCTTTTTAAGAAGCTTGCCACCTCTCAGAGGCTTGGTTTAAATATATTACCCAGAGACTTCCTAGCCTGATACATGCTTTTTCATGTGTGTACCAATGAAGTTGCACTGAGAAGTTCAAGGCTGATCAAAAGAGACTTAATGGCCTTGAGAAGATTGGAAATGCAGGTAGTATTTTTTTTGTATCCTCCCAGTTGTAGGGAATGACCATGAAAGAAACCTGGGGAAGACTGGAAGTGCAGGTAGCGTTTTTTTTTTTCCTATCCTCCTGATTGTAGGGAATGACAGTGAAAGAAAACAGGCAGATCTAGTTTATCAGTGCCTGGATCCTGAGGGATAGTGTGCTAATGCAGGCTTTCATGCTGCACTGTGATATACTGAGTACACTGGAGCGCATCTGAAATGTTTGTATATGAAGGCAGACAGTATGTGGATTAAACAAGAAGAAATGGTAGCTTTTTCTCAGTCCCAGAGCTAAAACATCACTGTCATAAGTGAGACTTAGTGGGAAGAGTCCAGTGTCTGATGTGCTGTGGTGCAAGAAGGAGGGGTAGTGCTGTATGTAAAGGAGAGGTTGGACTGTACAGCATTTGCAGTTAGGGATGATGCAGCTGAGAACCTTTGGGTAAGGACTAGTAGAAAAACTAATGAAGCAAATTTGAGAGTTTTCCATAAATAGTGCAGCCAGCATAGTAACACCAATATATCGTATTCTAGAAGAAATTAGTGAAATCACTACAACAGTCACTGTTGTCCTTATAGGCAATTTCTGCTTCACAGATGTTAACTGAGGCTATCATAGAGCAGACACTAACAGGTTCAAGAATATCCTGAAGCACTTTGAAGATAACTTTTTGATATGGATAAGGAAGCTGACTAGGAAAGGTGCCCTCCTGGATCTGTTGGTCTGTGGGTGAAGTGATGGTTGATGTCTGTCTTGGCCAAAGTTATCAAAAAGTGGCAGAGTTTAAAATTTTTGGTATATGAAAAAAGAAACTTTTAGCAGAGCGAACATCCTTGGCTTTTGGAAGAGCAGACTGTGCAGTCAAGGACCTAGTTAATGAGGTCTCCTTGGAGTCTGCTTTCAAAGGAATTGAGGTCCATTAATTCTGGTCAATATTTAAGACTTCAGGAGCAGGTAATTCCAGTGCATCAAAGTGTATGGACTTTGGAAGTCAGGTCAGGTTAGGTTACGTGGTCAGACAACAGAGTCACAATTTGCTGCTGCAAGGAGGAAATGTGTATGGCTAAAATCAATTGGAGTTGAAAATGAGCAATAGGGTGGTGGATTACAAAAAGGCTCTAATCGTGTTAACAGCAAAATGGGCACTCAGTAAAACATTGGTCTGTTACTTGATGAGGTTGGTTACCTCACAAATAGGGATGGAATTAAAGTAGAGTGTACTAAAAGAGTTTTTGATGTTATTTTGAGACCTCTCTCATTCAAAAATGGTCTTGGGAATCTGGACAGGTCCTGGTCAACTGGAAGGTGGCAAATTATTTCAATTTTTGGCAACGGCAAGAAAGAATACCCTGGTATTTGTAGACCTGTCAGTCTCACTTTAGTGTCTGGTAAAAGTATGGATAAGATTGTCCTGGGATTTAGTGGTAAATGTTGGCAGACAATGCAGGCATCAGGAAAAGCCATCATGGCTTCACAGAGGGAAAGTCATAGGTCACTAACTTAATACCCTCTTAAGTGAAGGTTATCTACCTAGTGGACAAAAAGAAGGTATGGATACGTTGATGTTTTGGTTGGTTGGTTGTATTTTTATTTTAAGAAAACTTGTGATACTGTGTCTCACAGTATCATTCCGGACAAGCATAAAGCTAGGCATGTATACAATAGGATGAATGAACAATTGGCTGAAAGATTTGGCTCAAAGCATTGTAATAAATGGGATTACATCTGACCAGGGATTAGTAGTGTTACCCACAGTTCAACTTTAGGATCAGTTTTCTTGAGTGTTTTTATTAGTGACCCAGACATAACAGTCAACTGAACACTAAGTAAGTTTGCCAACAATATTAAATTATGAGCTGTTGATTCCCTCAGGAGCAGAGTGGCCTAACAGAGAGATCTTGGTAGGCTGGAGCATTGGGCAATCCCAAATCTATGAAATTTAACAAGAACCAGTGCCAAGTTCTGCACCTGAGGTGGAATCATCCTGGATGTCTGTGTAGACTGGAGAACAAGAGACTGAAATGTTGCCCTGCACATCAAAATCTAGGGGTTTTAGTTGATAGTAAGATCAGTATGTGTCAACAGTATGCCCTGGTGGCTAAAAGGGCCTACCCTACCCTGGGGTGCATTAGGCACATTTATAGCTAAGCTATCAGAAACAGTGATTGTCCCACTATACCCAGCATTGATGCAACCTCACATAGTATTGTGTGCTGTTTTGGACTACACAATATGAGAGAGAGAGACAGAGACAGAGACAGAGAGAGAGAAATAGTAGAATGTGTATAAAGGACAGCAAGATGGTGAAAGTTGAATGACTTATGAGAAGTGGCTGAGGACACTGGATTTGCTCAGAGTAGAGAAGAGGAGACTGAGGTATGATCTTGCTCTTGTCTATAAGTTCCTCATGAGGGGGAACAGAAGGAATGCTGTTATCTGGTGTCTGGTGATGAGAAGCCAGGGAATGGCTCAGGTGCTGCATTAGAGAAGTTCAGATGGGATATTAGGACTACTGAAAGATGGTCAAAGCACTGGAACAAATGCCTCAGGGAAGTGATCAAGTCTGTAAGCCTTGGACAATGCACTTAAGTATATGGTTTTACTTTTAAATTACCTTGTGTGTAGCCAAGAGTTGGACACTGATCCCTGTGGGTCCCTTCCAAGTCAGGATGCTCTATGTACTTGTTCCTCTCTTCTAGTTGAAAGAAGATGCACATTATGATATTTATATAGTGGTGTAAATTACATTTGTTTGTTTTTTCCACTTGCCTATATTTGAGAGGCACGAAAATCTATTCCACATTCTTAATGCTATGGAAATGAAAGATCTGGAGAGAGAATATCCTAAGTTTTCTCGTGATAGTTTTCAACATGTTCTGTTCATTCTTTTCTTGCCCTCTGCCACTGCTCAAAAAAATAATCTGTTAACCACAGGCATATGTGATCAACAGCTCCTCCTACTCAAATCTGTCTTTAAGATTCACTTTTTGGGAGTCCATCCTACATTAACCTTCTGCTGTGGTTTATATCAAACCAAAAATGCGGTGACTATGGTGCTTTGCAAATATGTGTGTGAAATTGTGAACTTCTGCATTTGCTAGCCTGTTGATAGGGTATGGCTGAAATCTGCTGGCAGAAGTACAAATGTAGGTTCTCTGAAAATTGAATGAACAGTTACTTGGAGATACACAAATAATTGAACTTCCATAATTTAGCAATTAAAGCATTCTGATTTAGCTGATATTTTAGAATAAAATGAGATCTTCAAATTCTGAGGCTTCAGTCCTAAGGTTTAATGACATAAGACAAATAAAAAGATGGTGCTGAAAGGATCAGTGGCTTAACCAAAGAAAAAAATGTGGTCTAATTAATTTCTTTGATTGTTTAAATTCACCCCTCCTTTGGATAGGGTTTTAGGGAAGATTTGGTTTATTTCATTACAGGAAGGTAATCATTGCTTTCTGTAATGCTGGTGTTTAGAATTCTGCTCAGATATGGGTATCTGAGGTTTTTGTGTTGATGGCTATAGACTGCTTTATTCATTCTGGTCCATTTTCAAGTCTGTACCTCTCTATCACATTTGTCAAGTATCTGTGTGTCTGGAGGGATCTCCATCACTCTGAGGATTTTTTTTTAAGCAGAATATCTGAAAGGGAAAAGGATGCTGAAAGCTAACAAAGAAAATAAAAGATTTAAAAAGAAGCAACATACCCACAGTCTATTTCTGACTGATAAGAATTCAACTGGCTGTGCTTTTTTCCAAGTGAGTGGCCAAATAAAGCTTTCCAGTTTGACATTCTCCTCTGCCTCTCCACCTGTGCCACACAAAGACTGTTAGTCTCCATCCTCTGAATAAAATCTATTTCTAGGTCAGGCCCACATTACACTGAAAAGGGAGAGATTTAGCAGGGATGAAGGAAGGTTCAGAGCTCTTTTACTCCCAGACATGATAAGGTTAATGGAGTAGGATCTGTTTATTATGGACAGAAAACTAATGATAATTATTTCCTTTTTAAAGTAAAGGCTGTTCCTCACCTTAAAGTAATTTCAGAAGTGATTGAATATTCATGAGTTTTTCTTGATAGTGGGATGAAGGCTTCTCTAATCTGGTTGTGTTCTTACACATATTCAGGAGAACAAGGAAGGTATTTTGCAGGGTAGTGAACACACAAACTTATTTTCTGGAGAAGGGGGAAAATCATGCTGTGTCAGCTGACAAAAGAGTAAACCTTGAACAGTTACAAGGCAACACAATGTACATCTTTACGGGGTTCAGCTCTGAGAGCTGCATGAAACTCACTGTAAGTCACTGACATCTAAACCCTTTTAAAAAAAGGATGTAACTAGAAGTCATTGCAGTGTTAAAATTGTTTATTTCATTTTTACTAGACTTGCACAGGAAAGAGAAAGGAGAATTCTACATAGAATTATAGAGGGGTTTGGATTGGAAGGGTCCTTGAAGATCATTTATCTCCAACCCTTCTGCCATGGGCAGGGACACCTTTGACTAGGCTGGTTTGCTCAGACACCATCCAACCTGGCCTCAAACACATCCAAAGAAGGGGCATCCACAACTTGTCTGTGCAACCAGTTCCAGTGCCTTGTATACAAATAAATTAATATTCTCTTATTCCAGACAGGTGTCCAGATAAAAGGCAAACTGCAAAGAAGGCTGTGAACCTCTGCTGTTCTTTTTCTTTCCAACTCTATCTTCAAGCTGCATATTCTGTCTTCACCTCCACCACAGCCTGGTGCTGCATATAGAGCCATCCAGTAGCATTTAACTCTGATTCACTTTTCCGCTCTGAGATCAGGGTTGCAATTGCTCTGATATCTTTTTGTAACCAGAGGTCCTAGTCAGGTTTAAAATGGGCATAAGAGCAGTGCTCACAACATCCAAGATTGATTCATTTATTTAAGAAATCACACTGGTAATACTTGTTAAAAAAGTGATATGCTTTCCTGGCTCAGCAAGCAAGAGTCTCCTGATTCTTGCCAAAGGCTGAGAGTAACTCCTTCAAGAAATTAAAAGGCTGGCTTTATTTGTTTGTTTGATGTATGGGGATAAGAGGGTGAAACTCAGGAGCAGAAATGTTTCTGTAATTTTTTGTGGGTTTTTTGGAGTCTCTTTTACATGTAACTAATACTCCAGGATTCAAGTTTGTCTTTTTGACTTAGTAACAGCAATAGGTCAGATCTGATAATTCAGTAAATGGTAAAGCACTACTTGAGAGGGTTCTTTTTCCCCCAATTTGGATCAAACAAGGCTTTTTCTTACAGACATTTTGTATACACAGACATAGTTATATTTCAGTTAGTAGAGATATATTGATCATGGGATTCTTAATTTTGTTAGTTCAGCTGTATAAAAGACAGCAGTTGGAGAGGTAGCTTGTATGAAAAACAGGATTATTTCATTTTGAAGAGGTCATCATATATTTTGTGAAGATTATAAGGGTTACAAAAGGGCTTTTCTGCAAGTATAAAAATACTGTGTTGAGGTAAGATGCTTTAAATATATGGAGTTTGAGGTGTACTTTGTTCAACAGTAAGGATTAGGCATACTTTGGGCCTATTTAAAATAAATGGTTCAGAACCATACCAGGGACTCAATTCTGCTCTGGCATAAATAACAGTCCTACTCTCAAATTACTCATTCCTTTACTAGAGGCAGTTATACCTGGATACTAACAGAAGTAACAGGCAGTGTGCTGTCCTGGCTTCTACATTTCAAGACAGACACAGGACATTTAATTGCTGCTCTTGTAAGTAGTGAAAATGACAAAGGGGATGAAGTTGCCATACGAAGGAGACTGTGAAAAGGTTGGGGCCCTGCTCTAGTTCTAAGCAGAGACATCTGTGGTAAGCTATGGCTGAGGATTATAACATTGGTGAGGGCAAAAGATGAACTGTTAATTCACTACATCTCACTACAGAAGAGCTAGGAAATTAATTTAAATAGATTTGAAACAGATAAAATATACTTTAATACAGTGCACAGTGGAGTTCTGGAGGTTGTGGAAGCAGAGGCAATGTGAGCAGATGGACAAAAGGATGGACAAATTGTGAGGGATGACTGCCCCAGAAGCAGATGATATGACTCTTCGTATTCATAATCCAGTTCTTGTAGATGCAAGGGGAGCACAAGAGTACCGGACTGTAGGTAGTGTTGAATATCATGTGTCCTCCTGCCACTGGTCAAGGTTCACCACCACTCTGGCCCAGTAATGAATTTTTTGTGCCCTTAACATGAGTTGAAAATTTTCACTTAGTGATCAATGTCTTTTTTTGCCCCTGAGGAGGGAAGCCTAAATGGCATTTTGACTTAATTTGTAGTCTCAGCTTGGGCTCCAGCTTGCTTACCTTAGCTGTCGCTACACTTCTGAAGGTGAGCTGCTGGTTTGTGGTTTGAAATCCCAGGCCCCAAGACTGCCATCCATTTTAATGTGCAGTACAGACAGAATGGTGAATTGCAGCTGTGAGCACGGACTGCCTGTTAGCCCTGTACCTGGTGCAATCCTGATGTAAGCAAAGCCAGGCTGCATGTTTTCTTTTTCTCCAGTGCTTTTACTGGGCAGCAAAGAAAACTTCTGCCTTCTCTCAGCTGAGAGTGGTGATGCTTGCTGCTCCCCTGCCACCAAGCAGAGTATGAGGAGAAAAGTACAGGGCTTGGCTGGAAGGCACAGCTGAGATTTTCTTTTCTTCTTGAGTGTCTAAGTGCACAGCTCAGATCTGTTCTCCTGTTGCTTTTAGTCAAATCACAGGGAATAAAGCATGATGACAGAGGAGCTCTTGGGCAAACACCTGCCTCACCTGATGATGATGATAAACACCAGTGACTGCAAGTGTCTGTTGAGACCACTGTCTGCTTGTGTGAGTGCTTTACTAATGTGCTAAATTTGATTGAAGTTATTGGTTTTAGTGGAAAAGTTATTGTAGCCAAGAGTAGCTGCCTCTCAAGAGACCAGCCTTGGCATGGGTCCTAATTTGGAGACAGCATGGGCAAACTAAGTAGATAACCTGATCAAAAATGCAGTGTTTACCTAGTTATTTAAAAATGTCAAGATCTCAGACTAAAAGATATGTATAATTTACAGAGTTTAAGCTGTCTTGATATTATAGGTTTTTTCTTTTTTTTTTTCTTTTTGAGGGTTGGATAACCAGTGTGAAATAACCTGTGTATAACTATTGTAGTTTGGAATTATTATGTAAATTCTCTCCCCTGCCACTAACTGCCCATGCCATTAGTTAACAAAAGAAGTAGTTAACTGCTACCATCTTCTTCTTGATCACTTGGGTAGGGGGCAGGTTGTCTCTTTTGGTTTTGGGGACATTTCCATTTTTATCTGTGTGTATGCTGCTGAGGAGGGAAGCTGTTTTCTCCTGCTCTTCCTTGCTGCTGCTGCTTCTTGGTGAGCTGGTTCTTTTCTCCTTGCCACGGCTGTTCTCCTGGTTTCTGCATTTGGGGTCCCAGTCTCTGCTCCAGTCTCACCGCCACTTGCAGCGTCACGGCTTGCCTGCCCCGGCTGGGGCAGCGACCTGGGAGAGAGAACTTGCAGCTGCTTTTCCAGGACATGCAGCACTTCTCCACTTACAGTTTTCCTTCTTCATTTGGGACAAGAGACACAGAGGGAGAGACAGAATTCATCTGAGTGCTCACCACTCATCTGTCTCGCTGGAGAGGGACTGGGAGCTCACCCTGCAGCCAGCTGGGCTGTGACACAGACACTGCCCATAAGTATAACTTTTCTCCAGGAGGAAACCTGCTGGTTTGGTTGGTGGTGTTTTTTTTTCTTGTGGTGTTGGAGAAGCAGTTTGCTCTGGTCTGTTTACAGTTATATCTATACCTACATATATATAAATATATATATATGCACACACATATGTATAGCAGTTTAGAACAGTTATCCTTCTTGTATCCATTTTCTGATTAAAGTTCCTTTTCTTAAATTTATAAAGAGTGGCGTGATTATTGTGGAGAAAACCCCCTCCTCCGCTTGTGGGTAAACATTTTGGGTTTTCCCCTCAAACCTAGACAATAACTTAGTTCCCACAGTGTCTTTCCCACTCCCAAAAGAAACCACTCTGCCTCCAGATCTAGTCTGAAGAAGAAAATCTGAGTTGCTGTTAGTGTAGATGATCCTTGAAAGTCCTTCACCCTAATGTGCAGCAGCATGAACATACTATTTGCTTAATTTTAAAAGGTGAAGTTGAAAAGTATACTATTTTTATTATCTCCTATAATTTGTCATTTTTTGGCATGAATAACACCTTCAAATATGATGTTAAAATAATCATCATGCAGAGTATACCATGTAGATTACTTAAAATTGAAGAACATTATTTTTTCAGGATCTAAAACATTAGGAGATAATATTGATGAAATAAAAAAAATATTCTGTTAAAATTGATTAGACATGGAAAAGCTTACCATGGGGTCATATAATTAAAGTGTGGAAATCAGTGGTGCTAGGTTTCAAGTTAGGTCTTTTTAAAGCAAAATCAGGAAATTATATTAATATGGCTGGACAACATGAACTGTGGTATTTAGCTACAATAGTAAATTACAAAAATGTATGAATTCATGTGTGTACAACATAACCCATGTATGTTAGTAAAAAATGTTCGACTTTTTTTGTAATTTGTGCTAGTGGGCCACATTCTGAACACTTTCCAGTAGGAGAGCAGTGTCAACCAGTTATTGATACTTGTTTTCAATTCTGTTTCTTTATTTCACCAGTCTTGCAGAACATGCTTTCCAGACGCTGGGTTGCTCCATCCCCTGGAATGCACAAATCTGTGTTTCATGGAAATGCAGGTATTGTGTGTGCAAACCATGTTGTACTGAGAGCCATCTGTTTGAGAGACAAATCCCCTGATGCTGGCACATTTGTCAAGGAAGTGGGTGAATAAAGCACTAAGAGAAACTCAGAGATTTGGTTGCTGGTGCTAGGACTAGAATGGACTTTAAGCTAGAAATATTTTGCTATTCCTTTCCAGTTCTGAAAGTGCCTTTTGCCGCTGCTGCCTGTAGACTGAGCAAGGCTTGTTTGATGAGGGCACCATGTGCTTGTGTGCCTTCTGTGGTTACAAATGAGAGTCAGCCAAGGACAAGGATCTGTCCCTAGGCAACATTGTTATACTCACAACTAAATTTTATAGACAAAAGCAATTGGTTTATTGGCCCAAAGACATCTCTGTCTGTTTGGATGAATTGTTGGTAAATGAGATGTAATCTTCCAGTTCAGAATGGTCCCGAGACCTGTATGCCATTTATGACACTTCATTTAAAAAATAAGGTGAAGTTAAAATAAAGAAGGCTGCAGGCTGTTGCTGGAACATAGCACTGTGGACTTTGCCTTAGAGAATTAATCCTTACACCTGGTTCTCCTTTCAGGTTTGGTTTCACATTTTAACTATTGGTGCTTCTTGGTGGGGGACTCAGCTGTCAGATATTGATATCTTAAGTAACTGTGCTGCCTCTGTATGACAGGGACTCCTGTTCTTTGCCAGCTCAACATCCAGCTGAAATGATTTTGAAATCCTCTTTGGGATTTTTAAAGTAATATGAAACTTTAGTCTTCTTTTTCTAGTACCCAGGTTGAAAATTATTATTGAACTGCTGGAATTTAGGAATCTAGCAAATTGAAGTGCTTTTCATGTTATTTTTTTTTAATTTCCAGAGAAGACTGGTGTCCACTTTTTACTAAGCACTGTCTTAGCAAAGCAACTCAAATTTTCAGAGGCATTTGTAGTTACAATTGACAACCAGTTTTGAGTTGGATGCTATCTAGAAAGCATAGATAGAAGAGTTTTGACATTATTGTAGCCATGTTTTAGACATTAAAGCATCCACTATTCACCTGGGAACAAGTACCAGGAATTTTGGAGGTAGTTGATGTATACACACACCAAACCAAGTCTTCTTGTGGCCTCTGCTCGGGAATGGAAAAAAAGAACAAAAGTATAAAATGTACAAAAGCATAAAACTTCTATTGTAATATTTCTCTTTGTAGCTTCATCACTTCAATTGCTATGATAATAGAGATGCAGAGAAAGGGAAGGAGCTTCTGTCAGTTTTCAAGCATCTTACAGACCCAAGACTTGCTCCTTGTCTCCAGCCATTGGTTTTTGTATATTCTGAATGAGCTGTATTCACACTAACCACATTTGATTGGTTTGGTTTGGGTTAACAACTTGAGAATTGGAGCTTTTAGGTTGTACTTGATCTCAGAGGTCTTTTCCAGTCTAATTGAGTCTGTGATTTGCTGATAAATGTAGCATTCATTTTGGCATGGGAATTTGGTCTGACAGTGTTCTATTCTTCATTTTCCTTCAGTCTCCATCTCTTCAAAAGTGTTGATATTGAGCTACAGCATTTGAGATTGATAGTAGATCAAGTGTTAAATGTTTCTGAAAGTTAAATTTACAGAAAACATCTGAAGATCTGATGATCTTTGGAAGTATGTCCTCTTTTTCAAAGATGGATATTTAGAAATCTTATTTGCAAAATAAAGGTGTTATCATATTTTGAAAGATTTCAAATACAAAGGATACATTGCTGGTTTGAGCAAAGTTTTAAGAGGGTAATAAGCATATCCCTGTTACAGCAGTACATATGCCATCCCAGATCAGTCATGAAACAAATTATTTACCAGCAGACTAACAATCTGTATTTCCAAAAATTCTACTTGATGTGAGAGCAGCTAGATGCAGTACAGTGAGAGGACCTGAAATAACTCTGAGGTCTACCCACTTTGACCTTAGATGTAGGCCATATATGCTAGATTCCTAAAATAACTTTAATATCTACATTAGACTAGTTGTCAGACTGTGTTCAGCCTCACAGCCTGCTGTGTTTCAACATGACTTGAATAAGCTTTTAGATCATGGCTTTAATCCTAGAGATTTTGAAGTAGCACCACTGTGTCTTTTAAAGTACATGGGTATGAAGCAGCTGTTGAAAATAGAATACCATGGATGAATAGACTTCTCTGTTACAGATATAGGACTTGCTACCATTTTTCCTTGAAAACACATTTCTGCAATGCACTTGCACAAGAAAAATGGATTGATTACAATGCATGGCTAACTCAACTGTGCTGTGAAGAACATAAGTATAGGCTAATCTACTGGCCCAAATGCTTATAGATTAGCCTCCAATAATCTTCATTATACTCTTGTTGCCTACTCCTAAGTGTTTGGCAGTTGCATGTAACAGCTACATATACAATTGGAGTGCAAAACAGATAGTGGTTTGGGGAAATGAGTTCAACTGATGCCTACATGCTTTGTAGTTCTTGGGCTGATCCTGCAAATGTGTAGGCTCAGGTCCATGTTCCCCATCAGACTCACAAGACATCATGGTATTAACTCATTCATCTTTGTCAGAAAATAAAATACAGAAACATGAATATACCTGCTTGCTTTCCTTTTTTCTTCACTCTCCTCCTTTTGTTATGTGCAAACCTTATACAACATCTACCTGATGAAAAACTTGCATTTATTCTTACTAAGTCTTTACAGGTAGGTGTATTAACAAAAAACTATTGACTTAAAAGCTCAGTAGAGAATAAAATATTGATGTTACTCTGGGACTGAGTAAGAGGATTGGCAATGGCATGCTGCTTCTGGAGCAAGTGTTTCCAGAGAGCCATGGTTACCTTAGAGGTCCCACCCGCAGGAGGACCATTGAGAGCTATCAGCAGTTTCCAGCTCTCTCTAGGTACTGGGGGTTTACCCACAGAAGATGGCATTTTCAGGCCTGGTAGAATTCCATGGTCATCCATTCCCATTCAGTGTCCATCGTGGATGCGGGAATTCCTCAGCTGGCATGGGTCCACTTCATTCAAAAGCATTTGAGAATGACTGCTGATGGAGCCCTTTTAACTATTCTATTCAGCTAACAGCTCCTGCTGGCTCACCCTTGGGCATGGCTATGCAAACCTTATTGAGTAACCCTTGCAGCTTTGGGTCTGACCTTCTGCTTCAGCCAGAATGGCTGAGAGTTGTTGGATTGCTTGGGTGTGAGCTGAGTGATCTGTGCTACGCTGCACTTACAGTCTTTAAATAAGTGTGTGCTTTCTTTCTATCCTATCTGTCTTTGATATCCATGCATGCAAATGTGTCCTCATCTCCCTTTCTGCTTCAGAGGAGGATGAGCAGGTCACAGAGGATGCTATAGCTGTTTCAAAGCTGTATGCATGTGCTGGTTGCTCAGCTGAGCCAGCCACACTTGAAAACAGTGCTTAAAGCTGGAGTCTTCCCCTCATCAGAGGTAAGAACTTGTGGTTTGTGCCCTCTGTACAGTAGCAAATTTTCTCAGAACTAGTAGGAATTCACCTCTCATCTATTCTCTGACAAATGGAGCTGAAATTTCTTAATAAGTTCCAAATTGTTGGAGAGATCAGGTGAGTAGGAGGCAAGAAGGAGAAGAAATCAATAGTTCAATCTTTTAAGTAACCTTTCCTTAGGACCCAATCTTTAAATAACCTTTCATATCTTCACCTCATCTTAGAGATATTTGTTCCATCTTCACTCTTGCAACAAGTGGCAAAGGAGCACTTTGCTTTCATGCTGTGTATTGAAGGATTGCTTCAGTAGCATGAGTCCTATGTTGCCCAAAAGAAGCCCTCTGTTCTGTTTCTAAACTTCCCAAGTTAGGCAGAGTGGTGTAGAAGAGAGGAGGGGAGTCTTCACAGGTAGGCCTGTATAGCTAATTAAGGGCTTTTTCACTACAAATAAATGACCTGAATGTTGAAATATGAAAAATTCAAACGTATTTTTGACAGAAATTCTTGGATCCAGTCCAATATTTGAAAGGTTTGATTCTGCTTCTAATTCAAGAAAAATCCTTCTAGAAGTAAGTTAGGTATCAACACGTATTCCCCCGGTAATCCCAAAATGAAGTAATAAAAAACAAAGGAAAGAATAAAGTTCAGTTGAAATCAATACTTTTTGTGCCGGCAGGTTCTAGTGTGCTTCCACTATAATCATTACAGTTCATACTTTTTTTTGTTCTTCTGTATTGCCCAAGACCATGAGCTAACTGTAAAGTTGGCGGTCGAAAAGTCTTTAGGTAAATTACTTTCATCTGCATTTGGGTGACAGGTTTTTGCTATATTTTGTCTTCCCACTGGACAGTTGTGAAAATTCAACTATTTCAGGAAACATTATTGATTGTCTTGGTTATTTCAATGGTAACTTTTAATCAAGGAGTTGTATATTTTTTCAAACCATTGATTTAAAACTATCCAGAGAAGTTTTTCCTGTTTTATCAACTGTAGTTTAAAACAGCAACCAAAAATAAATAGTGAAGCTTTGTTGATGCAAAACAGTTCATTGTTTCTTCTAGGTTAGATTTGCAGCCACTCTGCAGTGTTTGAAAGTCCATTTGAAAGTATGTAGTAAATTGAGCATGAAACAAGAAAAGCTATGACTTAGTTAATAATTAAACAGTGCAGTTTTTCTAGTTACCATTTAATGTACTAAGAAGAGTATGTGGTAAGAGAAATAAACATAGAAAGGGCCAATCACGTGAGAAAATACCATGCTGGTGTATAACAACCCATTACATCATCTTTGTCAAATGAAACCAAAAGGTTTGCTAATCGAGTAATTCCTGTTTCTGTTTAAAGGGAATAAGTAGGGACATCTTAATTGGAGGTGTTTTCAAATATATTGTCTTGCTGTTTGACTCACAAAACAGTGGCTGGATATATATGGGAAGACTTAATGAGACGCACAGTATCTCAGGGAATTACTTCTTGGTTTCACAGTCTTGGTGACCTGAATGTTTGATCTCGACCAAGACAACTTTGAAGTGGTATTAAAAAACACTTGCAAAGTATTTTCATTTGATAATTTGTATTATGAAGTTCCTTCCTAGTCATTGTCTTCATGACAATGAACTGTTCCTATTAAGCAGTGCTGCACAAGCTAATCATGCAGCAGGTACTAGAATCACACTGGAACAATTGGAAGATGGGTTAGGCAGTCAACCCAAACCAGTAAGTAAAAACACAAACTAACAAAAAAACTTGCTGTGAGAGCTCTGTGGCTGGGAATAAATGCTGCTTTGCACACTGGGCTACTATGCCCGAGTTGACATTAATGCTGGGCATCCCTATCTGCTGTATCTACAAAATGATGACTGGTTCTTTTCAAGTCATGTTTCTCATTCTTTGTCTCTCAATAATTCTCATGTGCATGCTGCTGCTGTGATATGGACATTAGAAAAGAGTCCTCAGAACATCAGGCATAGCAGAGTTACACCAAGTGTCTATCATTTTCCCTCAACATGTCAGCCCAGGGCAGCGATGGGAAATTAAGCTTTGAGACAGTTTTGCAGTGATAGGGGATGATTTCTGGAATGGGGGTTTTTGATGGGAAGTTTGCAAAGCTTTCTGAGTGTTCGTAAACTATGCATGTATTTCCCGGACGATGTTCCCTGACATGTAAACCCTCTATTTGTGCTCTCAATCATTTGAGTTTGAGAAAAGCCAGAACGAATCAAAACAAAGTATCTCTAATGGGTTTTCTTTGGTTTAAATTAAGTAGGAGTGAATCTTAAGCTATGAAATATTTGTCAGAAGCTACCGAATAATGATACTACATCACAGTAAAAAATTAAACGTGTGATAGTTTATATGCTGGTAAAGGTAGTGACCACAATTTGTTCCCTGAAACTTCTTTGTGAATCTGGACTAACTTCCCAAAGGGAAGTCAGAGGACTTGACTGAATAGTGGTTGGTCAACTGTATTGAACTGACCAGATTTCTTAATTTTAAACAATAAGGAACAGCAAAATAATCCATTTGGCTCTTCAGGGCGCTTTTCTGTGATGGCATGCCAACTTTGGAATACTTGCTGTCCACTTGATAGGAATGCTCAACCCAAGACACTGGTGCTGAGCATTACTTCAGCTTTATGTAGATCACTAAAAGAATCCGGTGACATTTGGTGTTTGACTCTTGGTCTTGAGTCAAACCAGCAAATTCTTTTTCAATGTCAGCATCATACACTGTACATTCCCCATATATTCTCACTGTTAATACTTCTTTTTTTTTTTCCTAAGTTCTTATCTGCATTAGGCTGTGGTCTGCTGTAGTCATGATTCACTTCAACAGGAATCAACTTGTCTTTTAAATGGACATGAGACACGGGAGGTTGCAAAAGTATTGTACAGTCATTTCTTATTTTCTTTCCTGGTCTTTATTTGGCTGACACTTAGCTCATTGATTACATTTATGTAGTAAGGAAGCTCATACTTTAACTAAAGTAAAATTAGTAATAGAGTGATTAGAAAAAAATAGTAATCAATGTAACTACCTCAATACAAATAGCCTTCCTTAGGTTTAGTGTTTTGTACTTTACAGATTAGAAAATTCTGATTTTTCCACTTAGCAACTCTACTTAATATCCAAACCAATCACAAAAGCTAAATAAAACCTTTACTGATACCTGTTCAATACCTTTGTGGTTGTTACTCATGTACCACTTGGTCCAAATCAGATATTTAGTAACCAAAGTTACAGATGCATGTAGAGACCTAGAATATAAATGGCAGCAAATGTGATAGTTTCATGACCGTGATTTTCTCCTGTATATAGACTAGCCAAGTGTAATTTAAATATTAATTATATAGGAGGATGGGAAACATTAGAGGAGCAGATTTGTTCAGAGTAAGATGAGGTTAGAGCATGGGGGTTTTTGTGACATAACCTGTATGGAAAAAGGAGATATCTTTAACTAGAACTACTGTGATATTGCTGGGCTAAGGAGATAAGCTTTTAAGCATAGCCCTTAGCTGTGGCTGAAGGTTCAGCATATGGGTTACTTTTTTGGGTGCTGAAGAAAGTAAGTAGAGTATTAATGTTGCTCTGTAAAAGAGTTTTGCCAGCAAATAAGGAATTGTAGGACTGAAATAGCAAGTAATGACTTTTTGTACCACCTATAATAATCCTTAGTGTTTAATACTGATATTGAAAGAGTTTTGAGCAGTACCATCTACTCCCATAATCAATTAAGTAAGTAAATGACCATTTTACTCTGAAGTGTGTATGTAGGAAAACATCCATATACTGGTCACTATTTGATACCTAATGGGTTCACAGTGCATCTTACTATATTGGAGATCAGTGACTGCAATGTAAATGTCACTGATATCTTCAAATTGCCAGAGATATGAATAAAGAAGACTTCACTTAACTGATGCTTCAATTTTTTTGAACAAAACCTGAACTGTAGATGCCTGAGAGGGTGGATCAGCATAGCCATCATGCATTAGCTTGCAGCAGTGAAGTGGGAAGTGACAACTGACTGGAACTCGCAGAAGGAATATATTTGTAAACTGTGGGGTTTTTAAATTAAATTAGGTTGATATTTGAACAACCCCAAAACTACCTATGTTGTGGGAAAGAGCCATGGGACCTTTGACCAGGACAAGGGCAGAAAAGATCTGTGAAAAAAAGAATCTAGATGATAACTGCATAGCACTGTGTATACTGTAACAACATTTCTAGAAGAGTTTTTTGGAGACAGATCTGAGGAGAGGAAATCAAAGCCCTAGTGCAAAATGCAGCACCTTATGTGGAGAAGGATTATTATCTATGTGACAGTTAAATAAAGTAACAGGCATCAGACTTGAACTCCTGAGAGAACATTCCAGAACTGATGCAGACCATTACTTTCATTCAGCTCAATATAGCAAGAAGATTTTATATAATCTGAAAATTCTAGTTAGTAAGTGAATTACACATTAGTAATATCTCATGGTTGAACATTTGATTCAACACATAAATGAAGGCACATATGATAAAATCTGAATTACTAGGAAATTAATCCCAAAAGACTGATCTTTTACCTATTTTATTTTAAACATAAGAAAGATGCTGAGGATTCATTTAGGAAGTAGAGAAGGGAGTATAGGAAATTTCAACTCAAATTCTAAAACAGTGACATTTTATAATGAAGGACATTTACCCGTTGATTTTTAGAGGAGGACATATTTCAGTCTTCTTTAGACTGCATTTCTCTGTCAATATTTTGCAAATGGACTTTCTTCCTTGAAAGGCTTAACATTCATTTTTGTACAGCAGACTCATAGCCCAGTTTTGGCACAAAGTGAAATGCCCTGTTTTGTGCATTAAGGTGATGCATCACTCTTGACCCTTACCCTGTGCACAGAGCATGCTGCATGTTAATTAAAAAAGAAAAAAAAATCTTATTTATTCTGTATGCTCAAAACAAAAAAGGATGGGGAAAATAGGGAAGAGATATGGTACTAAAGCAAAAGAAGTCTATTAGCAGAATAATGATTTCCAAATCTGAAACTTGGTACAGAGAAACTAATTCTCTGCTTCTTCAAATGTCCTATGAATTTGGCGATGAGAATCACATCCAAACTCTTTTTTTTTTTTTATGAATATGAAGTAAGTAAAAAATGCATTTTAGGAATATGGATGTTTTGTGTTTTGTTATGTTTGTGTGTGAAACCTGGTGGTGATGGGTGACTTTAATGGCTTTTCCCTGCAGTATTGGGGCAGCCAAGGAAATGTTAGTCACAGCAGCCTGTGTGTAGCATCAAAGCTTATGAGTTAAGTACAGCACTGCATAGTCTTACTGCTTTTTTTTCTTTTTTGGCATGAGGAGCAAACACACTTCTGTGACTACACTGATGTAGGGTTACTCTGAATAGCTCTGCAGCTACAAATGAACAGGTACTTTAGTTCATTTTACAGTTCTTTAGGAGTGTAAATAAGGAACAGCTCCAGCTCAGTTACAGATGCAGAAAACTAGTGTTATGAGTTGAAGAAGACCTAGGCCTTTAAGAAGGACATCACTCTTGAAAGCCTGAAAGCACATTATGTTGTCAGCAGATGGGCAGATAAAAAATTGTTGCCAATTACTTGTGCTATACCATGCTTGGAGAGATGCTCTGTTATATGTGTCCCAAACTGAGGGCTGCATGAATAAGAACAGATTTGTCCATTAAGCTTTTAGCTTCTTGAAACAATGGACTTGAACTAACATTGCTCTAGACATTCCTTCTTTCCTTCATTTCACTTTTTGTGCCAAGGAGCATTAGCACTGTGGTTTTGTTTGTTTGGTTTTAATGCCTACACAGAACCAGAAACATTTTCTGACTCTCCCTGAACTATGTGCAAATACAAATACTGACAATGAAGAGAAACTCTCTTAGTCAATGCAGCATTGCCAGAACTTACCAGGAATAGTAAGTGATGTCTGGAGGAAACGTTGAAACATCTTAGTTGACCCTGGCATGAGCAGAGGTATGAACTTAATGAGCTTTTTCTTTTTTAATGTTTTTATAACTTCCTCAAACAGGCCAGGGAACTGACAGATTGGTTTGAGATGCATGACATTGCCCAGCTGGATCAGAAAGTTTTGATCTGCCATTTCGATATAGGCCATGCCATGGGTTTCTAGGCTGGATTTTGTTGTCCTGCAATCCTGGGACTATGTGGAGGTGAAATAACCAATCCTCAGTTGCAGAGCTAATCCTGATTTCCAATACCTTTTAGTTAGCCTTAAAACACAAAATTCTGTAAACAAATGCTGCCATGCTGGAGCTTTGTTCCTTAATGATGCTTAGAAGTACCTACTCTGCTTTGTTACCTTGTATGTTTGGCCTCATTTTGTTGTGACCATATTTTCATTATTCCATTGCAGTCTTTGTAGATAAAGTTGTTCCTTTCCACTTGCTATCTCTGGGTGCTTCTGATATTCTTGTTGCTCTGAAATTCATTGTTGCCTTATTAAAATGAGCAGACAGGAAAGATACACTGAAATAACATTTGACATAACAACACCACAAATATTCAATTTATCTATACCTTCCAAAATCCAGTATTTACTGGATTGTTTTCTAGTCTGCTCATTACTGAGTAACAGGAAACCTGTGAAATTAAATATGTGCATTGACAGTGAAGGCCTTCTGGTTTGGTTTTTTTTACATTTCTTTTTAGAGACTTACTATATTTTCATGTGTCCTAGTTTAAAGGAAACCAAAGTGTTTATCAAGACTAGAGGAGGTGACTCCTTCTCAATAACCACTTCACCCTTTATTAAATTTAAAAGATCTTTAATTAGAAAATGTGTGTAAGAAGGATAACTGTTCTTATCTACTATATATAGACATAGATATAGCTATAGACATAGACTATATATGTAACTATAAACAGACCAGTGCAAACTAATTCTCCAGCACCAAAACAACCCAGAACAGTAGTTTCCTCCCGGTTTAATTATATTTGCAGACAGCAGGTGGCAGTGTCGCACCTCAGCTGCCTGTGAGGTAAGATGTCAGTCTTTTCCCAGCGAGACAGAAACGAGAGTCAGTATGACTCACGTGGGGGCAGGATGGAACCTTTTCTGTGGGGAAAAGCACTCTCTCCTTGTCCTTTGTTCAAACAAGGAAACTCTGGAAGTTGGGGGGTGGTGGTAGTTCCCAGAAATCTCCTTGCAGCCAAAGTCAGTCCCCAGGAAAGAAAGTCTGCAGCATATCCCAAAGCAGCCATGACCCTCCTCTCTCTCTCTCTCTCTGAAGCTCAGCATGCCCAGAGATGGAGGGGGGGAAAAGGAGGAGAACAGAGCCAGAAGGAGATCTCACCAGCTCAGCAAACGGTGACTTTTAGTCACAGCAGCTGCCCAAAAATGAAGTGCGGACAGCACATAGGAAAAGCTTCCCCTCACCCCACGTGCTGGGGGTCTGTTTCTCACCTCCACCTCACCATTAAGTTGGAATCTGGGGTCATCCTTTTGTTCTTGGTCCTGGCCCTTCAACTCCCAAAACCTTTGTGTTGGTACGGAGAGAAAAATTCCATGAAGGACCCTGCCCCCCCTACACCTTTATTTTTTGGAACCTTTAACATCATGTAATATCTATTTGAATAAATTTTGCGTTTATAATACATTCTGTGCAAAGTACTTAATGGATTTGTATCAAAACCCTAGTATTTTATAGGAAATTAAATTTTTGTGGTGAAGAAGTGACTAGACAACAGTTACTCCATTATAGTTTTTCAGAATACAAGTAAGGTTTTTATATACTCTCCTTTTTTCTTTTTTTTTTTTTTAATAAATGGTGAATAAAAATATAAAAATAACCTTCTCCCCCCCTCGCCCCCTCTCACAGAGGGTAGGAAGAGTCTACCAGGTCTTAAGCAGTGAGTTAGCTATATAAAGAACCAGTAATGTTATGTACTTTATTCTCCTTGATATGTTTCTCATTGGGTTTGGCATAGCAATGAAGTTGATCCTTTAATCTTGTGATTTCAGTATGGTTCTCCAAAAAAATCTGTTTTACAGAGTCATGCTATCTTGGTCTCTCCTTTCCCTGGTACCTTTTAAATGTGTTGACCAATAGGTGACTCTTGATATTTTATATCATGAAACTGAGTGGGCAGGGAAGAGATGAGGAAAAACCATTAAGTATGTTAATCTGGAAAGCATACACTGCATCATTAGCTCAAAATAATAGACATCAAAAGGTTTAATGGAGCTGAACATATTGAAACATGACTTGATAGAAAACTGAGCTTTCTTATTTAGGTTTGGACATGAGAATGAGCTTTCTGGAACAAAAAGATGTAAAGATTTTAGTGAGAGAACAAGTATGTTTAAATGAGAAAGTAGTGGAATTGAATGGTAGTATTCCAAGCTATAACTGTACCTACTAATCTACATTTTATTCCCTTTCTAATTTGATTTTTTGAAAACTACTGGTGCTATAACTCAGTGCGATGGCAGTGTTTGTCCATCAAGCCTGGGTAAATGCCTTGTGTAAAATATGTCTGCATTTGCATATTATCAAATCTGCATGGTCAAACACAGGATAGTTTATGTAAAATACATTCAACCTTGCACAAGGGGTTGAGGTTAGAAAGGAATTCTGAAGGTCATCTGGTTGAAACCCTCCACTCAAACAAGCTCACCTAGCACACATGATCATGTCCAGATTTTCTATAAGATTTAGATCCATTCAGCTTTATAATACCATGGCTCTCCCTTCTCTCTCTCCTTCTGAGGAGCAGCACAGAGCACCAGAGCTGAGCTGGGGTTGTGGGTAGCCAAAAACAACTCACTTCCCTCCAAACACGTTCACGAATCCAGCAAACAGTGGCTTCCACTCACTGTAGCTGGCCAAAAAGAAGTGAAGCACACAGAAAAAAGCTTTTCCCCCTCCCAGGTGCTGGAGGTCTGTTTCTCACCTCTGCTCCACCATTAAGCTGGAATCTCGAGTCATCAACCACTCCTTTGTTCTTGGTCCCGGCACTTCAACTCCCAAAACCTTTGTGTTGGTAGGGAGAGAATAATTCCTTGAAGGACCGCTTGCCTGCCTTCCCTGCCTCCAGCCCCCGCCCCTTGCTTTCTTTGAACCTTTAACAAAACTGAGATTGCTCGAAAGATATTTCAATATAGATCTAGAGCACTTTCAAATTTTTTGAAAATTACAAATGATCTTGTTTCCTTTAAAGACTTCTTTCAAAAGGAGGAATGTAGGATCTGGCATGACTGTGCTTACTAGCAGTAGAGAAGTGGAGTTATCAGTTGAACATGACAGCAAGTGTAGAGTAGCAGTCTTTGTCAGCTGCTTAATTTGAACTGTGTTGGACCCAAACCTCTTCTCCATGGACACCCCGTTGTTGCGGGGGAGAAGCTTGCATGCCCTCATGAGGTTGAGAGCTATGCTAGTGGTGATATGTGCCTCCAGGAGAGTCTCCCATGCGAGACAGGTCTCAGCTGAAGGGTCAGACAAAGTGTGTCCATGGGTAGGATGATAGGTGCGCTAGCCCCCCAGCAACCATCCTAGGAGAAGGACAACTCTAACTCCAAACCCAGGCAGATGGAGCTTGCTTAGCCCTGTAAGGCTATCCATCTAAGAAGGATGCTCTAACTAAATCTACGTCCAGAGGTATTTGCTGTCACCATCCAAGCTCACTAGGCCATGGCAGATGAACCTTAGGAGTAAAGGGTGGAGCTAGTTCCACAAACGCTGTGCCTCACCTAAAAAATCCATTGAGCAGGCTCGAAGGGTTCACCCACATTCCAAAGCCCTGTAGCAACAGGTGAGGGTCGTAATGGCAGGTGATAAGATGCACTGAAAGCTGCAGACCCAACCCTGCATGGAGGTGGTTCAGGATATTGGTCACTAAAGACTGACCCCGGAGATGACAGTCTGGTTTGGCAGCACACTGAATGACCAAACAGCCTTTTTCAAGGAGAGCACTACTTGCTCCACAGAGCAAGGGGCCTAGAAAAGGTGGCCTAAACAAAGCTCTTCTCCACCCCTCATCCAGTTGGCTAACTGCAGCCAACAGGCATCTTCTAATAAGGTCAAAGAAAGCCAAAGAGACAAAGGCATACACCTGCCTCCAAAGGTGTGTTCAAATTGACACTTGCATGTTGGAACATCAGAACCATGCTTGATACTGCAGATAGTGGACATCCTGAGAGTTGTTCTCCTCTAATTGCCCATGAACTGTTATGACTCAACATTGACATTGCTGCTCTCAGTGAAGTTTGTCTTCATGAGGAAGGCAGCCTTAAAGAACATGGTGCTGGCTACACACTCTACTGGTCAGGCAAACCCAAAACTGAAAGTCACCTTTCAGGAGCTGGCTTCATGATTAAAAACTCTATTGCCTCCAAACTTGAAAATTTGCTGACAGGTCATTCCGACTGCATTATGTCCTTACACCTCCCACTACACAACAAGCAACATGTTCTTTTTGGCATATACGCCCCAACTCTCCAAGCTGACCCAGCAGAAGTTCTAGACTGACCTGCGCTGCCTCACCCAAAAGGTTCCTGCAGATGATAAGATCATAATCCTTGGTGACTTCAACGCCAGAGTAGGTAAGAATTCTGAAGCCTGGAAAGGAGTACTAGACAAGCACAGTGTTGGAAACTGCAACGACAATGGACGCCTCCTGCTTCAGTTTTGTGCAGAACAGCAGCTCACCGTCACTATCTTTCAACAGAAAGACAGCCTGAAGACAACCTGGATGCATCCTAGATCCAAGCACTGGCACGTCATTGACACCTCATTAGTACAACAGAGAAATGTTGGTGATGTCCATCATACCCGAGTGATGCCTAGTGCAGAATGTCAAACAGACCACTGCCTTGTGCATTGCAAACTTAAACTCCACTTCAAGCCGAAACCTGTTGGAAGAAATCTAAACAGCACAGGCTACAGCCTGCTATTAGAAGCATGTATGCCCAACCCAGTCTATGCAAAGCCTGTGTCCTTGAGATAGTTTCTGAAGAGAACAGACTTACAATAAACAGCAGCTGGCAAAGACCAATCAAATCGTATTGTAAGGCATGGCCACTAGCTATTAGCCAATAATGTGCTTGTATTATTCACATGCTTTTAAAAGTATGAGATACAAGTTCGTGTGTGATAAACAATAAATTGGAGCATTGATCATTGCCTCTGAGAGGAGAATCTTTGACTCTGTGCTATAACCTTGTGGCTCTTTTCTTTTTACTTTACAAACCTAAGACGGGCAGCAAGGAGGAGGCTCCAAGTTAGCAATCTTCAAACAGCTACAGTGAGAGACAGCTTCCAGGTAAACCTTCAATCTAGACTTAAAGATAATCCCATAGATCCTTCTCCTGAAGCACTTTGGCAACATATTAAAAATAGCATCCTGCAGTCCTCTGAAGAATCCTTAGGGTTCTCCTCCAAGAAAAACAAAGACTGATTTGATGAAAATAATCAAGAGATCCAGGAATTGTTGAAGGAGAAGAGAACTGCTCACCAAGCACACCTTGCTCAGCCATCTTGCCATGTAAGAAAAGCTGCCTTTCGTCTTGCATGCAGTAAGCTCCAACAGAAATTTGGAGATATCCAGAACAAATGGTGGCTTAACCTAGCAGAAAAGATGCAACTATGCACAGATTTGGGTGACCACAGAGGATTCTATGAGGCCCTGAAAGCAGTGTACAGAAACACACACCAGTTTCAATG
>VWZD01009301.1:271139-287408 GCA_013396695.1 Sakesphorus luctuosus | reverse complement strand
GAACGGGGACGGGACCCCCGAGGGGCAGCCGCCACCCTGGACAGGGGCTGGGACACCCCCAAACAGGGAACTGCTCCCATACTGATCCATCCTGGGCACTACTGGCTTCCTGGGACCGGGCGTGGGACATGGGACATGGGACAGGAACGGGCGTGGGACTTGGGACAGGACTAGGGATGGGACATGGGATGGGACATGGGATGGGGCAGGCAGCTCTGCCCCCAGCCAGTCCCTTAATCCTCAGCCAGCGCTCCCTCTCACATATCCCCTGCACCCCAGCACAGCCTCACCCTGCAGCCTCCTGCCAAGGGAGGATTGGACCCCCCCAGCCACTCCCAGCCAGGCCCATGGCATGAGGTCCCCCTTGTGCTGGGGGACTGCTCTGTGTGGGGCCACATAGCTCAGCCTTGTCTGTTCAACACCACAGCCCTGGCACATGGCAGTGTGTCCTGGAAACACTGGATGCTCCAAAACCTGACAGTCCCAATTCCCATGGCAGGAAACATCCCACAGCTTCACACACAGCCCCCAGCAGCTCCTGACTGGACCCTGGCAAAGCTGCAGCCACAGCTGGTCACCAAACCCACCCAGAACCCAGGCTGGACTGTCCTCCAGGGTCATGGTGGAACAGTTCTGTCCCATCCTGTCCCAGCCTGTTCCCAGAAACTCCCATCCAGGCCTTCGGCCCACCCCTTGTTGGGCTCAGCTTTGAGCATGGGGCTCACACATCCCCATCGTCGGTTTGAATATTTAAAGTCAAATTTTGCGTACATGATTAATCTTTTACAAGCCTTCAAGCCTGCCCAGAACAGCACCACGCTGCACATGTCACGTTGCCACAAATAGATACAGGCCTGGAAAAATTACCGGCTGCTGGGAGAAGAAGCATTGCTGGAGCCAGCTTCTCCCTTCTCCCTCCTCTGCATTCCCTGCTCCAGAGCAGCTCTGACCCATGCAACCCTCAGGCCCCTCTGCCAGGGGTACCAGGGCACTGCTGACCCCCCATCACTCATTTTGGTGACCCCCAGTTGCGGGACTGGCACAGGCACACCAGTGTCCCCCCACCAGCCCCTCACTGGGTCCCTGATCCCTTCTGGATGTACAAAGGACCACACCTTCACTTATGGGATGCCCTGAGCTCCACCATACGTCTTCCCTGGCCCCAGAGCAGCCAAGCCAATGTGGCACCACCCCGGCACAGTGCCCAGCCCCTGGCAGGGGGGATTTGGGCTCTCTCAGGGCTGTGGTGGCATTGGCACCCACTGGAGTGGCCACAGTCCCATGGGAGTGGGTGGCCACGTGCCAGCAGGGCAGATGGCACTGCCAGCCCTGCTCCACGTGTGGCTGAGCCGGCACTGGTTGAGTCACACCGAGCCAGAATGCAGGTGGGGGTGGGTGGCTGTGCCAAGCCCACGCCAGGCACCACCCACCTGCACCAGGCCCCCACCCACACCAGGCACCCACCAGTCCCAGCTGCCCCCAGCATTCCAAGGACACACAGCCAGTCCCAGGGCAGCAGGAGGACGAGATCAAGGCCTTCCTGGCACTGGGAAGGGACAGCAGAGTCTTCAGAAAGCAGGAGGGGATGAAATCACCTGGCTGTTATGTTGGGGGTGAGAGCCTTCCATGTCCCTTCCATGTCTGGGACAGGTTGGCATGAGATGGGGATGAAGACCAGGATGGGGATGGGATGGGAAGGGTAGGAAGATGAGGATGAGGGTGGGATTGGATGGGATGCGATGGGATGGGGATGGGAATGAGGATCAGAGTGGAATGGAGGTGGGGATGGTATGGGGAGGATGACAAGGAGAGGAGTGGACTGGGGATGGCACTGCAATAGGGATAGGATGAAGATGGAGCATGTGCCTACAGAGGTCTGCTGTGCCACCCTGCCCTCCTTAAGAAGATCCATGATCCTCAACCCAGCTGGGATCCTGAGCACAGAGCCCCATGCCTGGACACCCTCCTTGCCCAGATATCACCCCCTGTAGCTCCCTTTGACACATCCATGAGCAGACTTGAGCCATGTCAGGGTCATCCAAATGCACTGCCTGCCCTGTGCCCCCAACATCCACCTCTCTCGCCACACTTCCCATCAGTTTTCCCATGCGGCTGTAAAAGGGAAGACCTTAAAGGAGATCTGAGGCCCAAAGCCCCAGCAAGAATCCCCCTGGCATCACTCTGAGCTTGGGGCTGCAGCAGGGCCAGTCCGACCCCAGGCAGGGGCCCAGCAATCCTCAATGTCCCCTTCCAGACTGGGCAGTGCCACTGCCATCGCCCCAATTAGCAGGAGAGATTACAGATCCTTCCCAAGGGAAGATTACCCTGCTCAGATCCTGCCACTTGCTCTGGCTTCCTGCCTGATTGGTCTGGGGCTGTAGCTAATCCCCTCTGGGGCAGACACCAGATTGAGCTGCGATCCCTGCGTGGCAGCTGCCAAAAGCCCTCTGTGCTCCTGACCTCCTTCCAGCCCAAATGGGCTCTGCTCATCACACCTAATCCCAGGGGATCCAGGGGGAGAGGGGCTCCTTAATTGGGGATCTTTGGCAGAGCCTGCAGTGGCTGCAGGAGCACTGCCAGCCTGGCTGGGTGCCCACCGTGGCACGGGCTGGCAGGGACAGGGCTCGTGCCATGTGGCTGGTGGTCCCGTGGGACCCCCGGGGGGCGGGAGGTGGGCGCTGGCGCAGGCACAGGCAGCCATCCGGCGAGAATCTGCATCCCTGTTATGCAACGGCGCTGATTTATTCATGCCTGAACCAGGCACTGGCCTAGAAATTAGCCCGGGCGATGCCGGGGAGGGGCCGGGCCGGGGAGATGCCGGAGCCCCAGGGCAGTGGCAGGAGCAGGGCTGGGCACACGGGACAGCCCGGGGACCGTGGGTGGGTGTTCACCCCACACTGGCAATGCCAGCGGGGGCTCCAGGTCCTACATGGGGTCCACAGCCCCCCAGATGGGCAGGGAAGGAGCTGAGCCTCCTTCTCCCACACCAAATTTCCCAGAGCCAGAAGAAGGAGCTGCCGCACAGGCTGGGGATGGCCCATCTGGAGGCTGTGCAGGGGCAGGGGTCAGAAGTGGAGCTCAGGAAACGCCTTGGAAAAGCAAAAACAATGGGAACAATCACTGTGCCTGGCCTTTCCTGGGATGAGAGCTCCAGCCTGACCCAACAAGGACAGGAGAAGAGAGACTGGCATAGCCACAGCTCTGCTGAACAGGACCCAGGGTGGAGGAGCCACTCGTGCCCCCAAAAATCCATGTAAAGGGAGCAGGGATAAGGGGCATCCATGGGCTGCCTTGGGATCACACCATCCCTGGGATCTGCAGCCAGGAGCCCACATCAGGACAAACTCCAGTGCCAGGAAGTGGTGGCTTCCTGTGGTGACAAAGGGTCCTGCTGCGGCTCCATGTGACTGTGGGGGCTCTGGCAGTGCTGCTGTGGGGCAGGGGGAGGCCCAGCCGAGCACAGGGACCGGCAGGACAGATGGAAAACATCCCAGGACTCCACTGAGCAAACATCTGCCGCCCCCAGCTCCGACCCCAGCTCTAGGAAGGGACCAGCTGAGTGGCTGCATGTTCCCAGCTGAGAGGAAACAGATGCCACCAGCCCAGCCCAGGCATTTCCCGGCCCTGTCAGGGGGTGCTGAGGGATCTGCAGGTAGCAGAGGCTGTGGGATCACATCCTGCCCTGGCTCTGCCTTCCTGCATCCTCCTGGGTATTTCAGTTTAGAAGGGGAAGCAAGGCACACAGCAGGGAGCCAGGCACCCTCAGAGCAAAGGATGGTCTTGGGATGCAGGAATGGGATAAGGAGAGTGGGAATGGGCACAGACTTTGCAGAAGAGCCATTCGTGCCTTGGCACTGACAGAGTTACAGAAACAGCTGTAGAAACCAGCACAGATTTATTGTCGGAACTAAACTCCCGAACATCTAAAGGCCACCAAGTGTCCCAGCATGGCCACGGCACCAGGACCAGCCTGTGGATAAGGAGGGCTGAGGGAGGGGAGAGCCTGTGCCCGCCTCCAGCCCCCCGCAGCCCCCTGGCCCTGCTCCAGGCCCGGCAGGTCGGTCACTCCGTGGCCAGCTGCCGCTGCTGCTCCAGGAGGGATTCCAGCAGGTTGGCTCTCTGCACGGCCGCCTGCGGGGAGCACAGTGGGAGCTCGCAGTGCCCGCTGAGCCGCACCGGGGGCGGCGCCGGGGCTGCCCCACTCACCTCGTACTGCTTCCGCAGACTGCTCACACTCTCCTCCTTCCTCAGCACCGCCGACTTCACCCTGACATGGACACAGGGGGCATGAGGACCCCGGCCCCGAGCCCAGCCCCAAACACTGGGCATCGGTGCCCTGAGGGAGCTCAGCCCCCCTGCCCTGCAGCCAAAGCTGGGAGCTCTGGGCTCGAGGTGCCCTCACACCCCTGCAGACTTTTGTTCCCCTGTGAGGGCTATGTAGTTTGGATTGAGTTGTGAATGGAAAGAAGGGGATATTAGCTTCCTGAGGCTTAATTAGTTATTAGGACCATAGAATTTTGGAGATGTCTCAGCTGCCCTCAGCCTCGGTGGCTGTGCCCTGACCCTGTGCAGGCTGCCCAGGAAGGAGAATTGGTTCCCTGGCCCCACTGGGGACAAAGATGTGGCTGCAACTACAGGTATCTTGTCCAGCACTCAGGAGCTGCCAGTGGTCGTGGCCAGGGCTCCTGGCAGGGAGGGATGCAGGTGGAGCTGGGCTGCCCTGGCCTCAGCCCCACTCCTGCACTGTGCAGGCTCCTCACCTCCGGTGAACCTCCTCCAGCTCCCGGTCCTTGTCCCGCACCAGCCGGTCCAGCTCCAGGCGCTGCCGGGCCCTCAGCTCCGCCATCTCTGCCTTCAGCTGCGCGTTCTCCTCCTCCATCCCCACCAGCTTGTCCATGAATTCCTGCCAGATCACCTCAATCAGGCTACTGCAGTCCTGGGCCAGCTGGTCCTGCACCTGCATCCAGGCACAGCGCAATGGTGGGGTATGGAGCCAGGCAGGCCCTGGCCCTGCTCCTTGCCCACCTTCCGGATCTCCTCGACCTCCTGCTCCTTGTGCTTGAGCAGGCCCTGCAGACGGATGCTGTCCCCTTCCAGCTCGGCCAGCCGCCCCTTCAGCTCATTGCAGCGCTCCTGCAGCTTCCGCTCGGACCGCTCCAGCTCCTGCAGCTCCACCTCGTACTTGTCTCGGATCCTCTTGATCCTATTGGGAGGAAGGACAGGCAGTCTGGATCATCCCAGAGCTCTTTGTGCCACAGGAGGGACCAGGGCACAGCAGCAAGGAGGGATCTGCCCCACAAGAGATCCAGGGCTGTTTCCTCAGGTAAGGGGCAAACTTCATTCCTGCAAATCCACTCCTTTCTCTCCAGCTGCCCCAGAGCTCACTGGAGAGATGTACAAGCAACAGGGAAAGGGGACCAATGCCCTGAGGACCTGAGACCTCCCTCCTCCCTCTCCCCCTCACCTGTTCTCTGCTGCCCTCTCACACTCCTCCTTGGCCAAGGACGTGTCGGCCTCCAGACGCTGGATCACCAGCTCGATCTCCTTGTCCCTCTCCTTCCTCATCTCCTCCCGCAGCTCCCGCTCCCGGGAGAGCAGCCAGGCTTCCTGGGGACAGAGATGGCAAACGTGGCCTCAAACCCTCTCAGAGCCCATGAGTGGCACCTTTGGAGGACAGTTACCTCCTTCTTCATGTAGTTGGCCTCCCAGGCCTGCTTCTCCATCTCCAGCTGGTCCTTCAGCACCTTCAGTTCTGCCTGTAAGAAGACAAGAAAACAACAGCTCAGCCCTGGCAGCATCCCACACCTGCTGGGAGCAGCCCCATGGTACCAACACACACAGGGGATGGGGCTCAGTGGCGCCAGGACCCAAAACCAGCCACCTTGAGCCCAGAGGTGAAGCGAAACCAGACCTGGTGCCGCCTCTCCTGCTCCTCCCTGTCCTTGGCATTCTCCTCCCGCAGTGCCCGGGTGAGGGCTGAGCTGTTGGCCTCCAGCTGCCGCCGCAGCTCCTCCACCTCTGCACGCTGCCTGCACAGACACAGCTCCCAGTGTCCACAAGAGCACTGACCCCCTTTCCCACAGGAATCTGACCCAGGCTCTGGGGATGCCCCCAGCCCTGAGCTCCCAGCCCTGAGCCCCCAGCCCGCTCACCTGGCCGCTTGCTGGCTCAACCTCTCCTTCTCCTCGGCCACCTCAGCGTAGAGCCGGCGCCGCTGCTGCTCCAGCGCCTGCTCCTCCTGCTCCAGCTGCTGCTCACACCTGTGGGGCACAGACACCTCCAGGATGTGCCACTGGGCACTGGGCCACCTCTCCACCCTGCTCCATCCCAACCCCTCCACGACACTGGAGGACGCTCCCCGCTAAGTGGCATCTCCCACCTTGGGCTGGTGGGAAGGGGCTGCTCCCATGGAGTTGCAAATACTGGGAACACACCAGATTGGTGCTGGCCACCCCCTGGAGCTGCGAGCCCAACCCACCGCTGCCGGGCGCGCTCCCGCTCGCGCTGGCTGAGCTCGTCGCTCTCGCGCTGCAGGAGCCCCCGCAGCTCCTCCGCCTGCTGCCCGTAGCGCTGCGCCGCCCGCGCGTCCGACTGCAGCAGCTCCGCCTCGTGCAGCAGCTTCAGCTTCCGGATGTCCTCGCGGTGCTTGGCCATCAGCTTCTGGATCTCCGGCTCCAGCCCTGGGACAGCGGCAAGGACAGTCAGACTCGGCCTGGATCCCAGCCCTGGCACCCCTGGCCCGCTGGCTGCAGACACATCGACTCGGCAAAGGGGATGGGCATGGAGGGGGGCTCTTGCCCTCTGGCATCTGCTCCACCAAAAACCAGGGAGCAGAGACTGCCCACACTGAGGAACTCATTCCGAACTCTCCTGGACCAGCCCAGACCTGACCCCAGCACCATCCCAGCTCCAGCCACTGCTGAGGGAACCTGCCTGTACCTTTCACCGTGATTTCTTTGATCTTTTTGGTTTTCTCTTCAATCCACTTCTCCCGTCGGACTTTCTCTGTTGCACTCATCAGCTCCTTCAGTTTTTTAATCTCCTGTTTAGAAGTAAACAGGAAAACTTCAGTGAGAAGCTGTGAGAGAAAACCCCCAGAAGGCCTGGAAGCTGGACTGTTGGGAAGGAAGCTGTAGGGAAGAGCAGAGGGTCAGGGCTGTCATGGACAACTCACACAGCCCCAGCCAGGCGTGTTCACCCAGGCCAGAGAACCAGCCACACACTCCCCCAGTAAATTCTCCTCTCTGCAGTGGGACGGTGGGAAGAGTAAAACCCTTGGGCAAGTGCTCACTGGCCAAGACATGAAAGCACTGTGGCCTGCCAAGGGTCTCTGCATGCAGGGCAGCCCATCTGTCCCTGTGTCACGGTGCTTTCCTCTCCAGCCTTCCCTCTCCCTGCCATGAAAGACCCTCTGGCAAGGGTTGGAGCAGGGCTGGAGCAGGTCAGGGCACGAGAGCAGAGGGCAAGGCACAAAACAGAGCAAAGACCACATTTACCTCACAAAAGGGGCCCAAAGTGCGCCAGACCTGGGGAGAAAGAAAGGAGGGGATGGAGAGAGAAGGGGAATTGTGGGGGAGAGGGTAGAGGCAAATCCACACAGTTCTGTGGGATCCATGGGCAGGGCAGAGGTGGGCAGGGGTCTATGGGGGTGAGGGGAGGCACAGCCCAATGGACAGGGACATGCCGAGGGCTTGACAGCACTGCCAGGAATGGGGCAGAGCCAACCCTGCTGGGAGTGTGTCGTGGGCAGCACCTGCTCTGGAGACCAGGGGACCCCCACGGTCTGGGCAGGCATGAGCTCAGCTCCAAGGCCAAGGGCAAGCAGGGACTGGGATAGCAGAGCTGGGATGAGCCCAGTGGTGCTGCCTTCCTGCCAGGGTGAGCCGAGGCATTTCCATGGGTAGGAGAAGGAGCTCTGTGCACACTCCCATTCACAGGAGCAGCAGCACATCCTCACTGGGGAACAGCCCTGTCTCATATGTGTGGGCGCTGGGTAGGGCAACAGCCCAGAGAAACCCACCCAGGTCTGTCATTGCTGCTCACACAACTCAGGTTCCACTCTAATCCTATTCCATGTAGTTCCAAGAGCAGCCCTGCCCCTGTAAAGGAGGCTGGAAGGCATCCAGCTCCAGAGGATATAGGTACAAATTCCTCTATGGCACTGGGTTTGTGCCCATGCTGGTTTTCACCAAAAAGGGCTGGAGAACTCTTACACAGCCAAAGCACAACATGCTGGTCACTCCACCTGGGAGAGCTCTGCCCACAGCAGGATCATGGATTCACAGAGTGGACTGGTTTGGAAGGGACCTTAAAGATCATCTTGCTCTACCCCCTGCCATGGGCAGGGACACCCACTATCCCAGGTTGCTCCAAGCCCCATTCAACCTGGCCTTGGACACTTCCAGGGATGGGACAGCCTCAGCTTCTCTGGACACCCTGTGCCAGATATGTGGGAAGGGTCTCTCCAAGCAAAGCCCAGGAGCTAATGCTGTCCCCTTGGTCAGTGCCACACACTCCTGGCAGCAGAGGACAGGAGCCTCTTGGGGAGCCAGGACAAAGCTCTGTGATGACAGGGACCTTCTGTGCATAGGGAAGTGCTCCTTGGAGTGACCAGGTCCACCAAGGTGACAGTGATCAAACTGCTGTGGGCAGAGTCCCCATCAGAGCCAAACCAATCAGCTCTGCCACAGCACCCGGACACACACACGGCCCCCCACCTTCCCTGTGCCCTCACCAGCTCATGCTGCTCCTGCATCTGGCTGATCTTCTGGCCATACTTGTGGTCCACTTGTTTCAGCTCCACCACCACAGCCTCACACTTCTCACTGAGCACCTTCTTGTCATCCAGGAGCTGGGCAGGGTGAGGACATGGCATCAGGCAGGCGCAGCCTCCTCAGCCTCCGCCTCCAGCAGCCAGGCTGAGGCATTACCTGGTCGATGAAGGCCAGGTGCCTCTGGATAGCTGCCTCATACTGCTCCCTCTGCAGCCTGAGCTGGTGGCTGAGCTCCTGCTCGGTCTGTTTGACCTGGCGGTCGGTCAGTTCCCGCTGCTGAGCCTGGGGGCATGCAGGGAGGAAACAGCCACGAGACATTAGAGGGAAGAGTTACTCCATTGCCAGAGCATGTACAGGGAGTAACTGCTGGATAGAGAGGCACTGATGGGCAAGGACAAGGAGGGACACAGGCAAACAAACCCCTGGTGCTCCCACCCCTATCAGCAGGAACAGCCAGACCCTTGTGGGACAGAGGAGAAGGGAGTTCAGTTCAGGTCCTGACTAGAAGATCTTTAAGGTTCCTTCCAACCCAAACCATTCTATGATTCTACGAAATCAAGAGACAGTCCTGCCCAGAGCCCTGTTCAAGTGCTTCAAAGCCCCAGCCCCAGGAACCCTGTGTGAGGCTCCTGGCCCCAGCTGCCCAGCAGGCTGACACACCAGGGCTGTCTGCAGCAGGCTGATGGCTCGCTTCTTCTCCTCCACTTCCAGCTTCAGCCTCATCATGGAGCTTGTCACCTCCGTGGCAACAGCCGACACCTGCTCCACATGAGCCAGCTCCTCTTCCATGAGGAGACTCTGCCACAGCAGAAAAAACATGATTAAGAGGTGGTGGAACTACCTGGAATAAGGACAGGGAGGTGGGGGGCGATTCCCACCAGGGTCCCACACCACCTCTCTAACACAGGTGGACTCACCTCCCGCTGTGCGGCCGAGGCAGCTGACCTGGGCCTCTCCTGCTCTGACCTCTCCATCTCATCCAGGAAACTGATGATGCTTTGGAGTTTGGCCTCTGAGAGCAGGGCCCCATCCTCAGGGACCCCTGGTGAGTGGTTCAGCTTCCCAAACTTCTCCAAGTTATCAGCAGTCAGGGAATTGGAGCTGGGCTCCTGCTGGGAATTCACCATGGTGAATGAGCACCCAGGGGAAGGCTTGGGAGAAGAGGTGCTAGCTCTTCTCCATCACTGGAGCCCAGTCCTCCCACTGCACCCCAGGAACCAGCCTCATCCTCAGTAAACCCCACTCCCATCACAGCCCTGGGTGTATCAAACAAATCCTCCACCGCCAGACTCACTCCTCCACCTCCAAACTCCTCCATCACCACCTCCAAGCTCCTCCATCAGTCCTTTTAAGCTCCCCCACCACCTTCCCTGGCAGTGACTCTGCTGTTTCTCACCAGGCAGCTGTTCTTGTCCAAGGATGGACACACCACCCTCTTCCCTCAGCTCACCCTGTCTATCCAGGCATGTCTGTCCTTCTTGAGGAGCTTGGGTGGGGTTAGCAGCTCTGGCTCCTCCTCCAGCAGCCGGAGCGTATCCAGCAGCTCGTTGAGCGTGACCTTGGAGGCAGCCCTGCTGCCAGCAGTCACTGCTGTCTCCAGATCCTCGTTACCTGTCTCTCTGGAGCTCACATCCTATGGGAGAAGATACACCTTGCAGTAAGAGGGTTTTCTGTGTCTCCACAGAAGCCAGTGAAGGCTCCAAAGCCACTCTGGCAGAGCAGCTGGTGCCGCAGCCCCAGGGGGCACAGCCAGACCCACCTGCAGCTTGTCCTCTGCCCCAGGGTCCTGCGAGGGCACAGAGCTCAGGGCTGCAACGCCGCTTCCTTCCGGCTCCGCAGCTGCCGAGGGGGAATTGGCTTCTGCAGGACCAGACTGTTCTCAGGCACTCACCACACCCAGCCCCATGGAAGCAGCTCCCCAGAGCAAACAGGTCCCTGTCCCCCATCCCAGAGCTCTGAGGACGTGCCAGGGCACTCACCGGTGTTGTTGGCTTTGGTGAGGCTGCCGGCTGGGCTGCCGTTCCTGGCCGAGGTAGGTTTGGCACCAGCCTTCTTCTTGGGCACCCTCCTGCTCTCCTTCACCACCAGCTCTTCTGCCAAGCGCTTCGTCTCCAAGGCCTTTTGGGCCCTTTTCTGGTGCAGCTCCTGCAGGGACAGAGGAGCCATGGGTGTCCTGAAGTTTTGGGAATGCACAAGTGTTTGCAAGGCTGTGGCAGTGTTTTGTCATTCTCGAGCTGCTCACTGCTGTCTCCCCCAACAACCCCCACAATGGAACACGATTCCAATTAAGGCAAAGAGAATTTGGGGTTTAAAACATCTCCAGCTCCACTGCCAGCTCCTGCAGCCTGTGCCAGCCCCATCTGCACCACCAGCTGCAAGAACAGGGTGACAATGATGTGTTGCTTCCTGCCAAGGGGCACAAAGCAGTGCTCAGCCCATCCCCAGAGAGACGCTGCTCCTGAGGAGGGTCCTGTTCCCAAGACATGCACATCTTTGGCCATTCCAAGGAGCTTGGAGTGTCCCTATCTGAACGTGGTCACCATTCTCCTGAGAACTAGATGGAAACCAGCACTGTGTTTGCAAGCTCAGAATGAGCTGCCAAGTCTTGGCAGGAGCTCGGCAGGAAACCGCTCTGTGGCACCTCCGTGTCCGGAGGGAGCACTCCATTTCCAAGGCTGGCTCTGATCCTGCCTCATGCCAAGGCCCTGGAGATGCACAGAGGCTTCTTGCTGCCTCGCCAGATGTTGCCAACAAACAGGTGTCACACAGGCTCGCCCTGTCCCCACCTGGATGGCCGCTCGCCGGGCCAGGCGTGCCTTCTCCTCTCGGATCTTCTGCCGTTCCTCATCCTTCCTCTCCTGCAAATCCAGGATATTCCCCTCCTCCATCTGCTGCTGCCTTTCCTTCCAGAAAGGAGGGTCAGAAATGTTACAGAATGCTCTCCACCACTCACCACTGAGAGATGTGAGGAGGCACTCACACCTGAGGTCGCCCCAGATCCAGGTTTTCCATCCTCCCAACCTCCCCTCTACACAGGTGGAGGATCCCTCGGAACAGCTCCACTTTGGAGCAGCTCATTTTTTTAGAGCCTCAATGCAATTATTATTATTATATCATCTGGGTCTGCAACCACTGAGGAGATGAGGCTTAAAAATAGACTCTCACACGCCAGAGCGATGGCGCTTTTCGTTATTGGGATAAATAATTGAACAAAGAAACACAAATAGCTGCAGTGCTTTGTCAGTCTAATGAGCCACCTCGTTAGGGATTTGTTAGGATGAGCCAAGATAGGGCATCCCTGGTCCAGACCATTGGAATTCAGGGAGATTTGTGCAGCTACTGCCAGCACCTGCCTGCTGCCCAGCTCTCTGGACCATGAGGGGCCAGCAGGATGCAAAGCTGGATGCAAAGCCCCCCTCACCTCCCACAGCCCTGGTCTGGTGACTAAAGGGACCTGAATTCCCCCTCGACATGGTGAGCAGGACACAGGTGTCAGGGGGGTCTGGACTACAGGGCAGAGGACAGGACAGACCTCCCTTTTGGAAGCCACCAGGACAGGACCAACCTCCCTTTTGGCGGCCATCAGGCGCCCCAGAGCTGCCGCCGCCGTCCTGTGCCGCTGCGAGTGCCGGCGGTACCAGCGCTGGATGGTGACTGCAGCCAGGTTCACCTGCTGGATGAACCTGTGGGGACAGGGAGGGAGGGTCAGCACAGCCCCAGAGCCTCCTTGGGCAGCACTGACCCCTCCAGCCACAGCACAGCAAAGGTGGCTTGTCCACAGCACTGGGACTTCTGCCCTTCACTCCCCAAATCAACGAGGCCTTTTCCCAGACTGACTTTTGGGATGGGAGGAACTTGTGCCTTTGAAGACACCCCAAAGCACAGAGCCATGTCACAAAGAGGGTGAATTGGCCCTTCCCCAATCTGAAGCCTCAGAGGACAAGAACAAGCTCCCCTGAAGCTCCTCACACCACCTGGCACTGTCCTCCTTCCTCTTCCCTCACCTCTCAGCCTCCTCCTCAGTCACCTCCCTCCTCCTGGGAGTGCTGCTGCTGCTGCTATTGTTGTTGCAGGTCATGATGTTGTTGCTGGAGAAATTCTTCTGAGACTTTACAAAGCTGCTGCCAACACCTTCCCCGTCCTCGTTCGAGGTCGCTTTCACAACGTTGCTGGGACAGAAGATGAAGCCACTCAGCCCCATCCTGTGCCACTTGGACACACGACCCCAGCCTGGCCATGGAGCCAGGACCCCACCACACTCACTTTAGGGAGCTGGGAGCCTGGTTGGAGCTCTTGGGCGCGGGGCCCTTCTCAGCAGTGGAGTAGTTGTTGTGCACCATGGTGGTGACGCAGTTTCCCATCGCACCCTTGTTGCTCCTTGAGGGGAGAGAAGAGAAGCATCAGGACCAGCCCCTCTCCCTCTCCAGGTGCTTTCCCAGTGCAGTTCCCCCCACCCCCTGCCCCAGCACCCCCTCTCCTACCTGTTGTTGGCAGTGAAGTTGGCAGCCAGGAGCACAGTGGCCTCCTTCCTCCTCATGCCCACAGGTGGCTCAAGGCCATGGGAGCTGGAGGGGCCTGGGAATGCCCGAGGCTGGTCATCCTGCCATGGAGTCAGCAGGAATAAGTACCAGCAAGCACCAAACCCCCTGCCTCAAACACCCTCAGGAGCACAGAGCCAACCCAGTCCACTGTCCTCACCAGGATGTTCCACGTGGTTTTCTTTTCTGGGGAGGTTTTGCTCAGGGTTGCCAGTTTCTTTCTTCCTCCTGAACTGCTCTCGAAGAAGGCCAGGAAGTCTCCTGTCTGCTCCGAGCTTTAGCCAGACCCAGGGAAGGCAGAGAGGAGAGAACAGGGGGCCTGGTATAACTCACAACCACTGGACACACACTGACCAAGCACAACACTCAGATACATTCCAGCGTGACATGAGGGAGAAAAGGGCTGGAGAATCCTTAGACGGCCCAAAAAATCTATGAATGGCTCGATTTTTCACAGAGCTTTGGGTTCCAGGGTGGTGTGTGGCAATAGGGATGGGCACAAGCCAACAGGAGAATGGAAAATCCCCATTCAGAGGGCACTGGGGACAGAGGGAGACCTTTCATCTCCTCACACAGTCCAGACACAGCCTGGATGGTCCACGAGGGGCTGTTGGAACAGAACCCTCCTGTCTCTTGGAATTAAATGGAGTGGGTTTTGGGGCAGCCCCAGAAATACCCTCCCTGCTGGGGCCATACCTGTGTGCACTGTTCACCCGCTGGTTCACCTGGGTGGTGCTGTTGGACCTCCGCAGGTTGTTCATCGCTCGCGGTGCCGCATCTTCCTGCAGAGGAGAGGGACCATTCCAGCAGCCGTGCCCAGCAGGAACACAGGCAGGCTCCCCGGCAGGTCACGCAGCCAAAAGAGCCCGTGGTGTTCCCCTCACCCCACTCACACAGCCCGGACACGGAGTTCCCACTATCCCAGGGCTGCCAAGCCCTCCTTGAGGAGCAGGCAATGACACCTCTCTCCGGCGCTGCTGAGCCAGCAGGAACACGTTCCTCAGCACAGGCTCCAGGAATGAGGGCACGGGAATGCTGCCAAGGGATTACTCAGCACAGAGCACAGACTCCTCGCTGCTGGATCCTGACAGAGCCCAGCAAGTACCTGGGGCTCATTCCCGTGCGGATCCCCCGCTCAGTGAGAGCCCGGCATGGCAGGAACAGAGGGTGCTCAGCGAGGGGCAGGGTGGGCCTGAGATCCCAGCAGGAGACAGCAGGAAATCAGGAGTTTCCAGATGGAAACTGGTGCAGGGAGGCAAAGGGAGAGGAAGGGAAAACAGGGGAGCCTGATGCTCCCTAGATGCTTTTCTGCACATGGTAAAGCACTGAGCACAGACCCACGGGCAGCGATGTCGAGGGCAGTGCTGGAGCAGAGCCAGGGGAAGCACACCGGGAGGGATGGGGGGTACACAGGGCCACCCCACACCCAGGCACGCTCTCCCTGCCCCTGGCACGGAGGGGCGAAGGCCCCGGGCTCACCAGGGCGTTCCTCTTGGGTTTGCCGTCGGTGGTGACAGACACGGAACGCGCCACGAGCCTGGCGGGGGAGGCGCTGCCGGGGCGGCGGGACAGCGGCGCGGGGAGCCCCGTCAGCACCAGGCCGGCCCCGGGGCCCTGCACGGAGCAGCAGCTGCGGGTGCTCTTCATGCTGAAGCACAACGGAGGGGCCCTGGAAGCACAGAGCAGAGCAGTGAGGGCACAGGGCACCCAGGGCAGCTGGGCAAACAGCAGCACGCGCAGCTGGAACCGCCTCCACGCGGGACAAGACACCTTCCCCCGCATTCCACTGCCAAACAACCCCGGCACAGGCTCCAGGGGAACTCCTCACTGCCCTCACCCAACACTGGGGCTGTGCCACGGCCTGCTGACCCGTTTATGGGCCGGGATCCCAGCCCAGGAGCACGGGAAGGGAGAAACGCCGCACTCCCCACCCTGGGCTCCCTCATCCCACACCATCACATGGCGGGTTCGGCTCGACCTGCACCAGGCAGACACATTGAAGAACCACCCGGGCAATTTCCAGGGATTCTCCCCACACCAGGTGTTCCCAATCCCTGCCAAGCAGCCCTTCACAGAATCACAGACTATTCTAAGTTGGAAGGGACCCACAGGGACCATTGAGTCCAGCTCTTCAGTCAATGGCCCACACAGGGGATTGAACCCATGACCTTGGCATCATTACAACCAAGTTTTAACCAACTGAGCTAACAGAAGTGGCTGTGCCCTCTCGGGGGGCACAGGGAGGGCTGAGCCCCTCCCAGCTCGGGGGCAGCACATTCCCCCCTTCTCCCCTCTACATTCCCCCAGCACTGGGCCAGAAGCTGTCCCTGTTCCAGGCAAACACCACATCACTTCATTTCTTTATATTTATTACCCAGACTGTCCCCAGACTCTAAACCCCTTCCCTGCAGGCCTGGCTTCCCCCTGGGGCTCCACCGCAGCCCTTGGCAATGCCTCGGGCTCCACAACACCGGGAAACAAACGGCTCTCATGGAAACCGCCGGGCCCACAGCGAGAAAACAGCGCTCAGGCCTAGAGCCCAGGCCCAGCCCAGCCACCCAGAGCCCCCGGGCCCCCAGCCCAGACCCACAAACCCCCGAGGCTCAGAATCCCAGGTCCCACATGGCCCCCCGCCCCTCAGGACCCGCTGCAAGCCCTGCTCCCTCAGCTCCTGCATCCCTCCTCCCGTCAGCATCACCCTGGCCCCAAGCCCAGCGCTCTAAGCTCCCAAAACGCTGATCGCCCCCAAGCTCCCACTCTCCCAAGGCCCAGGACCCCCCAGGACCCTAGCCCAGGTCCCAGGTCCGACCCCAGGCCTCCATTGCCCAGATCCAGCAGGATCCCTGAGGTCCGGGAAACCCCGGGACCCCCAAGGCCCAGAATCCCCTCCAGGATCCCAGAACACCCAGCCCCAAACCCTAAATCCCCAAGGACCCCCAAATTCCAGGTCCCCAGAC
>VWZD01009301.1:236716-266503 GCA_013396695.1 Sakesphorus luctuosus | reverse complement strand
GGGGGGGGGGGGGGGCCGGGGGGGGGCGGGGGGGGGGGCCGGGGGTGCTGCGCCGGGGTCGGGAGGTCCCGACGGCCCCCGCTCCCGTCCGCTGTGGTTCCCGCAGGCTGCGGCCTACGGGCGGTGCGTGGCGGCGGCGGCGGCCGGGCCGGCGGAGCTGCCGCGGGACACGTGCCTGGAGGAGTTCCGGGCGCTGCGGGAATGCTTCGCCCAGGCGGTAGGTGCCGGCCCCGGTCCCTGTCCCCGCTCCATCCTTTGGCCTGCCCTGACCGCGGATCTTTGCAGGCGAAGGCGACACCGAAGTGACCCCAGAGCTGCTCCCACCTCAGAGCCACCGGTTTGTCCTCAACTGACGGAACAGCCACCCCACTCCCCGGCCCAGAGAAGGAGCAGCCCCGGGCTGGGTGAGGGTCATAGATCTGTATTTATTAAAATAAAAAGTAATTCAGATCAAAATGCTTCAGCTTATTTTATTGATGAGCTCAGCCGCGCTACGGGCTCTCTCTCCCCGCGTTCCACCGCCCGGGGAACTGTTCCCGGTGGGAGGAGGCGGCTCCCGGCCCAGCTCGGGCTGCCCACGCCATGCCCAGCAGGGGGAATGGCGGGAGCATCTTTGGTCCTTTGTGTTCACACGGAGAACAACAAACAGGCGGGTCTGACCCGGCAGCGAAGGGGAGGAAGGAACGGACCCGGATCCGACTCCCTCTCGGTTCTGGAGAGCTGGTGAGTGCCACAGGGACACAGCCCAGATGTGTGTCCCCAGGATGCTCCAGAGCCCATCCCTGCCTGGATCCACATCCCCAGAACCCACCCCTGCCCTCAGAGCTTGGGGGCTCCTGGTGCTTGTGCTTGACGACAGCGATAATGGAGAAGCTTGTTGGGATGTGGGGGGTCCTCGGGGTGTAAGGCCATAGCATTCCAGAGGGTCTTCCCAAAGGACTCCTGAGGCCACTGCCCTGTGGCTCTGGGTTGTGACATCCAGGGAGCACCAGGCAGGGATGGTCCCATCCCATCCCAGCTCCACAGGGTCCCTCTGGCCACAGACTCGAGGTCCCCAAAGACACTTGGAGAGAGGGATATAAAACCCACCACAGTGATGAGGTCTGAGGGCTCCAGGCTGGGAATGCTCAGCTGGTCTAGCGAGAGCTTTGGGATCAGATTCTGTACATTCACAGGTCAGGATGGAAAAACCCGAGGGGTGAATCCCTGTGAGCCTGAAACTGCCCAGGGCTCTTGGGGAAGCTCTTCCCTTCCTCACTCATCAAACACATTTCCAGGGCTGGAGCAGGGATCTCTGAATGCAGAACAGGGCAGTGGGGCTGGGAGGAGCACATGGAACACGGGCAGAGGTAGGTGTGCCTGAGCCGAGCCCCGGATCTGCCCGGCTTGTTCCCAAATGAATCGTCTCCAGCAGAAAAACCAAGCTGAGCTGGGAAGGGGCAAGGGAGAGTTGAGCTTCTTAATGCACTTTGGAGAGGGGAAGTGGAGCTGGAGAACAGGGAGGGCAGTGGGAGCGGAGCTCCGTGTGACTCCAGTGTGTGGCCAAGGAACCCCATCCCTGGGAGAGGCAGCACAACGGCAGGAGTTGTGCCCGGTTAAGGCAGCGTTTCTACTAAATGAGGTTCCCAAACCACCACTGTCTCTGAACACACGAGGCTCTGCTCCTGATCCAGCACTGGCACTGTGGGCTCCACTGATCCTCAGCTCCCGGCTCCTCTGGGATAAAGCCGTTCCCGAGGTGTGGATCCTGGGTCCCCTCGGCACAGCCCCTTCCCGGTTCTGAGGGGAGCTGGGAGATGGCTGGAGAAGGCAATTTGATATGAATGAGATGCTGGGAAAGCTCCTTGGAGCGGCAGCCTGGCAGGGAGCCAAGGTGGGTGGCAGCTCTGGAAGGCAGGGGCAGCAGGAATGTCGCTTCCAGTGTCACCATCTCCTTGGCTGCCCACGGGCACGTGCTGGGGATGCCACCGTGGGAGCCCCCAGGATGGTGCTCATGGATCCAAGTTGATCCCGTGGATCCCAGCACTGCATCCAGCAAAGCACTGCTGGCTCAGCCCTCCCCATGCCTGAGCAGTGGCCCAGAGCCCAGTGGAGAGCCAGAGCCTGCCCTGCGGAGCCGCACGGCCCCGTCACGGGTCCCTGTCCTGTGTCACCTGCTGGATGTGGCGGCTGCGCACCACGTGCTGGGCGCCCTCGGCCACCTGGCTCAGCCGCGCCTCCAGCGCGCTCCGCAGGTCGTTCACCTTCACGTCGGGAAGGGGGTTCAGGCCGATTAGGACCCCGCCTGCCCCCTGTGCAGCCGCCTCCTCCTCCTCCTCTTCCTCCTCCTCCTCCTCCTGGTCGGGAGGCAGCAGGTCCCGTCTCCTCCGGCGCAGGTCCAGGCCCCCCTGCAGCTTCAGGTCGCGGTTGGGTTTGACGTCGCGCTCCGGCTGCGGATCCCGGTGAGCGGCCGCTCCATTCTCAGCCTTCGGGGCCGGAGCATCCTCGGGGCTGGGTTTCCTGTCAGCGGCATTGGAGGGAGCCCCAGCCCCACGTCCCTGCTGCCGACCCCGCGGCTCCTCCCGAGGATCCTCCCCCTTGCTGTGCCCGTGCCCAGGCGGGTCCCGCTGCCGCCCGACTGCGCCCGCCGCTCCCTCAGCTTCTGCCCCTCTCCGCTGCTCCTGGGGGTGCTGCTCCTTTGCTGCCTCATTCCTGTTACGGGAAGAGTCCGGTGCCACTGCCAGGTCCTTGGGCTCCACCTGACTCACAACTTTGGCTTTAAGGTCTGTTCCTGAGTCTCTTTCCAAATTCTTTCCTGCTACTCCCTGAACTTTGGCAGCCCCCGGCTGTTCTCTTTGGATGGGAGCTGTAACTGCTTCCACGGCTGTCAGGAAATGCTTCTTCTCGTGGACTTCTCTTCCAGCTTTGGCTTCACGATCTCCTCCCAAATCCTCCGCCAAGGGCTTCTTCTCCAGGTGGTTTCTGGCTGCTGGAACGTGCTGGGCATCCCCATGGAGGGGATCCCGGTTCTCCACGGGACTCTTACCAGCTCTGGCATTCTCCTGCAGCAGCACCTGCCGCTCCTTGGGAGGAGCCCCAGGAATGTCCCGCCTGTGCTCCAGCTCTTGCAGCCTCCCCGCAGTGTCCCTGTGCTGCTCGGTGGCCCCAGGGAGTTGCCGGCCCAGGCGCTGCTCCGGCTGCTCCGGCAGTTCCTTGCTCGGCGCCTTCCTGGCTGTGTCTCCCTTGGCTCCCAGGCCCTCGTCCTCCCTGCTCCTGGAGAGGGGCACGGCGGGATCTGGCTGTGCTTCCACTGCAGGACAAAACCAACACGGAAAGGGGTTTTCTTAGGAGATTCCCTGCTCCTGCCACTGCATTCTGCACAACAGGAGATGAGGCCACACCACCCACAGCCACACGCGAGGACAAGGAGAGCCCTGGGGTGTTACCCCTGTGCTCAAGGATACCTTGGAGGCCAGGAATGGCTTTCCAGTGGACTCTGCCGTGTGCCAAAGGGACTTGGATCTCTCTCAGCGTGATTTTCAAGCTGCTCTGAGCAGTGAGCACCCTGTGGAGGGGTTCAGCTCCCTGGCAGTGTCCTTACCTGGCTTTGGCCCCTCTGCCCCCTCCTCCTGCCGCTGCTGGTGGATCTCCTTGTGCTGCTCCTCAATCACCGCCAGCAGCTTTGCCTGCTGGTCCAGGAGCTGCTTCTGCTGCACCTGCTGCTCCTTGATCACCTGCAGCAGCACATTGTGGTCCAGCAGTTTTGCCGGCCCTGCTTCTGGAAAAGGGGAAAAAGAGAGAGGAAATAAAACTTGCATGCCCCAAAGCCCTCAGAAATCGCTCCATAGGCTGTGGGGGCTCGTTGCAGGAATATCCAACTCCACAAACCCTGCCTGTATGCCAGGAGGGAGGGAAGAAAGCTGGAGCAGGATGGGATGAGAATGAGCACACACAAGTCTAAGCTCAGACTTCAAGCTCCCGTGCCAGGCAGAGGTTGAGGGGAGGAGCTCAGCCTGAGGAAGGGTTTGCTGTACCTGCTCTGAGGCTCCAGGGGAGGAGCAGCCAGGCTTTGCCCCAGTCCCTGGCACAGTGACATGCCCAGATCTCCCCACATGCCCCTGCCCACACCATGAGGCTGCAGGGCGACGCTGGGGTGGTTTCACTCCTGTCTCCCTCTTTGCAGGGCTCCAGTAGCAGGGAGCAGTGGAGCTCAGGTGTCAGCATGACTCAGGTCCCCAGGTGGCCGTGCCAGGTGTGCCAGAGGCAGGATGGGCACCACCTGCTGCCATCGTAGTAGTGACTGTGACCTCAAGGCACCATCTGCCCACAGAGAGGGATCTGCTCCCCACACACTCACCCCCGCGCTTGCTCTCCACGTTCTCCTGTTTCTCCTCAGTGTTCCGGTTCTCCAGCAGATCTGCTCTGTCTGGGAGGGGCAGCTCCTGCTTTTCACCTGCAAAGGATGGCAGAGCTTTGCTGTTAGTGCAGATGTTCCCCAAAACGCCTCTGTGTCCCTCCCCGCCAGCCCAGCTCCATTCGGATCCAGCGCGGCGGCTGCGAGGGAAGTAATAAACCCAATATTTAACAACCTCATGGCTGGTGGCAGCGAGCCAGCACTAACTACCTCGGCCAATTAACATGCAAGAACAGCTCTAACTGGCTTTTAGACGGGCACTTGGCAATGTGTTCCCTGTCAAGATCTCCCGGCTCCGTGTCCCCGGTGATTTGGGAGCATGCAGGAACAGCACGGCACCTGACACTTCGGCAGGGAGCGAACAACTGTTTGACAGCTCTTACAGTAGCTGTCAAAGCCACCAGATTCCTCCTTTCCCGCAGCAGCTGCCGGAGGGGCCGTGCACGCTCACGTGCTCATCTCGTGGAATTAAAAGGAAAACACTGGGAGGGAGGGGGGAATGACCAAATTGTCCCATCTCCAGGGGAATAACAGGCCCAGAGGAGCCTGCTCAGGTGAAGGAGCTTACCAGGCTCTGCTTCCTTCTCCAAGGACTTCCCGGCCTCCTCTGCTCTCCTGGGCAGCTGGAGCTGGGACTTATCCCGGTCACCTGCAGCCTCAGCAGTGTCACCATCCAGCACAGCAGCCTGTTCCTTGACTTCCAGCCCTGCCCTCCCTGGCTCCAGCTCCTTGTAGGGTGGTCTCCCATCCCTGCCATCCCGCTGCACCACCACATCCACGACCTTCTCTGGATTCTGGACAGGCCCAGCAGTCCCTCTCTGCTGCTGGTTCTCAGCAATTGCTTCCTTCCCTGGTTTTGGGCCCAGTGCCTCCTCCTGGGGGTTCAGCCTGGCTGGTTCCTCCAGCAGGTGGCCGTTGGCTCCGTTGGGATCAGCCTTGTTCTCGTCGGATTCCTCCCGCTCCCGCCCCATGTCCACGACCACCTCGTCGTGCGGGACCGGCGGCTCGTGGCGATGAGCTTCCCCCACGGGCAGGGCAATCCCTGGGGGGACAGGCAGGGTTAGGGGCTGCAGAGCAAGAGGCACCAGGTTCCCACTACACCCAGCTCCCTGCTGGCCTTGCTAATTCCTGTTGTTCCTCCCTGTCCAGAGGCCACATTCCCAGTGAGCCTCCAGAGCATCAAACACTAAATCACCTTCAGCCCCTGAAGTGCACCATGAATGTGGGGTGAAGGGTGGAAGGTGAGGAGCAGAGACAGGATCTGTATCTCAAATAGTCCCAAAGCACACCCCCAGCTCCCAGCCCAGCTCCCTTTCCCAGGCTCCCCATTACCTTGATCGGGAGGGTCCAGCTGCACTTTCTCCTCTGCTTTTCCTCTCTGCTCCTCCCTCTTGGGCACCTGCATGGGCACCTTGATCTGTGGCTGCTCCATCTCCTTCTCCTCCAGCAGTTTGGGTTTATCCCGGTCATCCTCGGGCTCCTCCACCGCTGGGTTCTGCTCTGCAAACACGGGATGGGGACAGGGATGAGGTGTGGGATCCCAGGAATTTTCTGTCCCAACCCCTTCACCCCATCCAGCCCAGCTGCTGGTTTTCCTCCAGCCTTAGTGCAGGGGAGCTCAGGGGAGAGCTGGTTGTTTTCCCTGCCGTGTTTTTATGGAGCTGTTGGCAGGGAAGCGTGTGCGGGATGGAGCTCTCCGGGAGGGAGCCGGGAGGGAGCGCCTGCCGGTGCGAGCCGGTGCCACCAGATGGTAGCATCCCCCCGGCTCCCTGCCCTGGACCCCGGCACCGGGACAGACCGAGCTCGATCCAGCCTTGGACTGCCCCCAACACCAGACCCCGAGCCGGGATCCAGCCTCAGACCCCCAGCACCGAGAGAACCCAAGCTGGGGGCCAGCCCCAGGCCCCCCCGCACTGCTGTTTTATGCAAAGTGCCTTAAAACCTCCTTTATTTTGATTTTTCTTCCTCATTTTGATTTTTGTCCCTTTTTTAGTGCCCAAGCATTCCTGCAGCCCTTTGGATGTCCCTCAAAGGAGGGGTGGGAGGGAGTTTTTGTCCTTTTCCCCCAGAAGTTTTGAGGAGGGATTAAACAGGCATTAATTAGGGGAAACTCCAGGGGGAAATGGGGGCTCCCCCTTTTCTCCTTCAAAGAGATGGGAAGACACATACCAGTCAAACCAGTTACTGGCTTCAGCGCTGGTGTGACCAGTGTATTCCACATGGAATCCATGGCACACCCCATGGGATGGGAAGGGTCCTTTCCACCCCCAGCGTGGCGGAAAACCCACACAGGGAGTGAACTCTTCCTTCAGAGAGCAGCTGAGGAGGAAATCAAATTGTTTCCCAGCACTAAAGTGGTTCTGCAGATTTTTTTCCATCCAACAAAGTTTTTTTAAAAAAAAAAGTTATCTTCTGTAACAAAAAAAAATTTCCCAACTCTCCCCCCCTTCGCCCTCCCCCATGTGATTTCCTTTGGGGAATTAATTCTATAAACATCTTTCCATTTTCTCCTCCCCCTCCGCAGGGCTGGTGCGATTTATTACGAGATGAACTCATGGGAAAGATGGGATTGCCACAACCTCAGCTGCGTGGGCCTTGCCCGAGTCGGGGAGGGGAAACAACACAAATTCCCCCCAAATTAAGTACAAACTCCTGGCCCAGAGGGATCCATGCCAGCAGGACCCTGAGCCTCTCCAGAAACCCGGACTCCATCCCAGAGCTCCACACCCAGCCGAGGGACGTGCGTGGGGCTGGCTGGCTCTCCACGTTCCTTTGCTTCGGGAATGGTGGTGGGAGGGGAAAAGGGCTTGGATTTTCTGAGAAATTCAAGGCTAGTACCCAAGGGTCCCCCTTTCCATTGAGGGACTTCCCAGGGTTCAGCAAGTCAGGGCAGGACACTCCTCCTTTTGAGGAAAAACGGGGCTGCAGGAACCGGTGCCCAGCCCTGGCCGGGGGCCCTGGGAAGCAGGAGGCCGAGGCCGGGGAGGGAGCGCTCGGCTCGGCTGCGGATGTTCCCAGCTCAGCCCTGGCCTCAACGCAAGAAACTATTTACTCTGTTGGAGGGAGGTTTGTCGTTCATTAGTTCATGGAGGCGGGAGATGGCTCCGGTTGGAGAGGTCCAGAAGATCCAGAGAAATCCAACACGGACACGGCCATTCCCATGGCAGATGGGAATGACGAGACGAGGCAGAGAGATGGTGTTCAGGGGGGAAATAAACAGGAAGGAGGGGAAAATAAAAAGGGAGGAAATAAGAAGGAAGAAGGCAGGAAGTTCTCCATGCAAGCAGGAAACAGAGGAGTTAATCCCAGCACTCCGCTGCCCAGGGGACCCTGCAGTAGGTGAACCCCTGTGGGCCCAGGGCAGCCTGAGGGGCCAGGGGAGGCCCCGCTCAGCTCTGGGAGTGTCCCTGGCAGCTCCCACCATAAATCAGGCAGAGGCACGTTCCCTGCTCTGCAAACAATGCAGGAAAAGCCCAAAACACAAACAAAACACAAACCCAAAAGTCTCCACGCCGCAATAAGGCCAAGCTGCCTCTAAGCCGTCATTTGCTCAGCGGGAAACAAAATTAAGTTCATCATCAGGGCGTGAATTAACAACCTCTCAGGCTGCCTGGAAATCCATCCAGGGCTCCAGGTGGTTTGCAGGGAACAGTTTTGCTTGGGATGTGCAATAACGGCTCTGCCTGTCTCATCGCTCTCCCGGTCCCTCCGGAGCATCTTCCAGTAACGCTGTGCCTCGTCATGTTTTATGAGTGGCCTTGGACTTTACAGGGAAGGGCTGAGAGGCTGTAAAAGCCTCTTGGCTCCCAAGGAGAGGCCGGGGTGTGAGGCAGCACCGGGAGGCTTCGCTCCGACCCCCCGGCTCTCCGGCAGCTGCGCTCACGCGAGGGGAAGCCGGGGCGTCCTGCAGCTGATTTGTGTGTGTGCGTGTCTGGGTGTGTTGTGGTTTGCCAACAGCCTCTCCAGGCTGCCATAAAATTTCATGATTAGCAACCTAAAAGCTTCCCTTCTCCCCCTGCTCATGGTTCAGATTGCAGCAATGGTCCCAGGCAGGCACTAAATCCCTCCTCAGGCATTTTCTTCATCCTCTTGTCTGCTGTAGCAACAGCCAGAACTGCAATGTGTGTCCACAGCCCCTGTCCTGGGCAGAGGCAGCGGGATGGGCCCTGCTGTGCTCCCCTCAATCCAGCGGGACTTGGCCAGGCCAGTGGAGGAGCCTGAGGCACAGCACATGGAGCTCAGGGACACACCACTCGCTCTGGAGCATCGGCCAAGGAGGGCCACGGGGTTTGGGACCTGCTTGTGCCAGCCCAGCTCCAGACCCACTCGAATTCCTTTACTGCAGAGATATGGAGCAAAATCCAGGAGCTCATGCCAAGGAAAATGCAGCAGAACAAGCAGGGCAGAGGGACAGGGGCAAACGCTGCCCTCGGACGTGCCGAGCGCCCGGAGCAGGGCAGGGACAGGCCCTCCCTGGGGAGCCCCGGCCCAGCTGCGCCTCCAGGAGCCCTCCCTCCCCAGACGGGTACAGATTTCACAAGGTTATGGAATGGCATCCCTGAAATTAGTTCACAGTTGTCTCCTGACGCACCAGCAGTAAAAACCAACCCAAATTACCAGAGGCTGCTGGTTCCTTTTCTGTGTCACAAGCACTATTAAAAGCTCTCTCACACAAAGCACCAGGGAGAGCCGTCGTGCAGCCAAGCTGTTCCTGCAGCTCCCAGGCTGCAGGATCCACATTCCACACATCTCTGGGGCTGCTCCAGCCGGGAATGCCGGAGGAGACTCAGCCTGGGTCGGCCAGGTTGGTTTTTTGTGGGCAAACCCAGGGACGCAGGGGTGGAGGAGCACTCAGCATTGCACTAGCAGCCAAGCCAAAACCACAGGTCCCAGTTTGCCCCAAATCCATGTCCCACAGCCCACTGGCATGGCCAGAGCAGGGTGCCCGGCACGCCGGGGAAAGGGCTCTTGCACAAGGAGCCTGAACCAGGGCTTTGTTACCCAACATTGCACAACGGCAGGGAGAAGATGAAGCAGCAACGATCAAGTAAGGAACTGAAAAATATTACAAAATCTTAATCCCCCCCGAGACCCTCGAGGGTGCTTTAAATACGGAGAGAAATTGCCTAATTAGCTTTTTTTTTTTTAATGGATAATTGCCTTCCTGAGCTTTCAGAGGCAGCTTAGCAACCTTTTAACAGAGGCGCAGCCGCGGCAGGACGGGGCTGGAAGGGGTTTTATCCCTTTCCCGAAGAGCTGCTGACAGTAAAACCTCCAGCACCACAGGCTGGGGCTGTAATGGGCACTTGGGTGTCATTAGGAAAAACACGATGCCGAGGCCGCTGGTCAATACGTGTTCACATAAAAGGCCAATGTTCTAATATTCATAATCCCTGGGCCCACGGGGCAGGGCTTTAATGAAAGTCTCTCCAGTTCTGGGCTCCACAACATCAAAGAGGCCAATAAAACTCCTCTCACATGCTGACAGGCGAGAGGCAAGCGGGGAAGGCAGTGCTGGGGAAAAGCCCTGAGGTTTGCCTTGGATGGGGCGGCACTGGGAAGGGGCATGAGGCATCCTGGCCCCTGGGGAAGGGGCACGAGGCACTTTCCACACTGGGAAAGGTCATGGAAGCACCTTGTACCCAGGGAACAGGCCTGAAGCACCACCCTCCAGCCAGGGAAGGGCCATGAGGCACCCTCTGCTCTGGGAAGGGTCATGGAGGCAGCACCATGTGCCTGGGGAAGGAGGAACCCTGTGCTTGGGTGAAGGGGATTGGAGGCACCCTCCGTCTCAGAGCACCACACTCCAACCAGGGAAGGAGCACGAGGCACCCGCTCCCTGGGGAAGGGGCCAAGCACCCACCACAGGTGCCCAGGGAGAAGCCATGGGATCCTGCTGAGGCCCCAGCGTGGGACGGGGCCCATCCGGAGGGCACCCAGGTGCTGGGGGCGGCCCAGCCCGGATCCTGCGCCCCTGGAACGACAGGATGCAGCTGCTGCTGCCGCTGCTGTTCCAGGCGCAGCTCCTGCTCTGCAAAACAAGGCGGGCGAGGACAAGGGGGAGCCACGGGGGGGAAAGAAGGGCACCATTTAACGCCTCTCATTGCTAGTCAAACCGACATCCTGCTGAGGCACAGGGAGGCACAGATCCAAGGCATTGCAGCAGCGGCTCTCCTGGGACAGCCCCATGTCCACCCTGCAGCTCCTTGATCCCCCTCCTCTGCCCAGCTCCATCTCTCCCCTCTTCCTCATCCCAGGGGATGGAGCCCTTCAGACCCCAGTGCCAAAGGGACCTCGGGGCAGCTGAGTTTTCCCCCATCAGCACGTTTGGAGCTGCACGGCTCCTCCCTGGGAAGTTTATGACCCGGGAGCGCTGAGCCCGCCTTCCTCCCGGGTGGGATTATTTAATCCAGCAGCACTCAGAGCCGGTGCCGGCGGGCTCCGGGATCGCTCGGATGATCAGAGCCTGGCACCCCACTCCGCCATCCCGGGAAGGGGGCACGACTCAGCAAACTCCTGCCAACACCGTGCTTTATGGGATTTTTTATTTTCCCAGTCAGAACACGTGTCATTAGCGATTCCTCCTGAAAGGAGCAGCTGTTCTTTGGCCATTACTGCTCGAAAATTAACCAAGACGGAAGAATTCAATTGCATCCCTCCACCCGGCCCTGCTGAGGGCTCCATTAAGGGATTGGGAGCGTCTTTTGCTGGGAGTTTACCAGCATCCACGTGCCTGGGAAGGCACACACAGCCTTGAGCAAGCCACGAGTAAACCACAAGTAAACTCCACCACGGAGCAACCCTGGCGTGAATGTTATCAGCGGCAGCACCGGTGTGGGAGACACTCCAAGCTGCCGGGCAGGAACCCGGCCAAGAACCAGGAGGGAGGATAATCTCCAGAAGAGCCGGCCCCTTTCTCCCTTCCGCTCTCAATCTCCGTGAGGATATTTCAAGGCCTCCAAAGAACAAAAAAAGCCCCACAGGAGCAGGAGGAAACAAAACGGAGCCGAAGGAACAGGACGCGGCAGGGCCGAGGGGCAGCGCGGGGTCAGGCGGCACCTGCGCGGCCTCGCTCCGGAGCAGCTGGGAAAGGGAGGAGTGGCCGTAATTCCATCAGCAGCCCCAGCAAACAAATAATAAATAACAGGAACCAGTAAACAGAGCTGAGGCATAATCACAGCCTTTGTCAGGGTGAAAGCAGAGCCCAAATTTATACCCACAGCACCAAAAAAAAAGGCAATTCCCATAAATTCTCGTACCTTTGAAGGTGATGGATCGCCGGTTCTTGGGCTGGCACAGGGGGAGGGAGGGCAACCCCTCTGGCCACAAACTCCCTGACAGGTGGGCACTGTGCTCACAGGTCACCCCAAACAGGGATCCCTGCTCTGCCCTCACAGGGGATCCCAGCCCCTGCACCCCACCTTTCCCTTCCCAAAAGGGCAAGGTACCATTGGAGGTCACAGCAGGCTTTTCCAGCAGGCAGAACTGCAGTTTTTCTTGGGCAAAGGCCCCAGGAAGCTCAGAAGATGCACAGAGCTGCCTGGAAATGACCCTGTTTCCTCTACCCTTGAAAAAACAACTGTTTTCCTTCTTTTTAAGAAGTGTAGCCAGGAGCAGGGCTGGGAAACCAACTGCAGCAGACACATACCTGGGAGTTTGAGTGAATCCTGGTCGATTCTGTTCTCCTCTCTGTCCAGGTGCTCCAAGGCCACTGCTTCTGTCCTCACAGGGGTGTCCTCAGTGGCAGACAGGGTGGTGTATGTGCTGATCACCAGCATTCCCAGCCCAATCCACAGGATGATCTGCACAAAGTGCCAGAGTGACAGTTAGCACAGCAAAACCATCAGGATTGCTCCGTATGGTATTCCTACAGTGTCTCCAAACAATTCCAGGGTCAGAGCAGTGACACATGTCAATAAGAGAGAGAAGAGGAGAGAAATTTAAGAGGAAAACAGGAAAACTGGTAGCTTTTGGCTGAGGTTTGTATTTGGGTGCAGAGCCATGGGAATGAAGTTTGGGATGCTGGAAGCTCAAGCTGGAAAGGCAACTCCTACACTGGAAGGGCTCAAAAGCGAGTGGACAGGATGTAGGGACAGGAAAATGCATGTGGCAGCCATGAGTCCAGCTGCAAAGGCTCATTCTCTGGTATTTCCAGCATGAGAACTCCATGAAATCAGATCTGGCTGAGCACAGAGCTGCCCAGCCTGGTTACAGACCCAAAATGTTCCAGGGAGCTGCTTAAAAACCCTTGGTTTGGAAAGGAAGAGGAAAATGTCCACACATGAGTCCCAGTGGCCAGGGCTCAAGAAGCTGCTGAGAAGTGACTCCCTCATTTCCAGAAAACTGGGATCAAACAGGACAAAAATAGAAGGATGGAATCTGGATCCCGTGGAGAGAAGGGCTCTAGGAATTTCTCTGCCTCAAAAAGGAGAAAGTGATGGGCAGCAAAAAGAATTTCTACTGGTTGTTATCTGATGATAAATTGATCCACAAGGATCTAATTCCACATGACTCCAAGATGTGTTGGATGGGGTGTGGAGCAATCTGGTCCAGGGGAAGGTGTCCCTGCCCATGGAAGGGAATGGAACTGGATGAGCTTTAAGGTCCCTCCAACCCAAACCATTCCATGACTTCCGTGACTCACCCTCCTCCCCCAAAAACCTCACCCTGCAGTATTTACATCCCAATTCACAAAAAACACAATGAAAAGATGCTTCTTAGTGTGGGGGAAAACAGGAATGGCCACAGGGAGCATTTCTACCACTGGAAGCTGCCAGAAAACTGGAAATCAAGGGGAGAGGTGAAACTGGAAGGAGAAATTGGAACACTGGCACTTCCAAAGGGGGAGGAGAGGCTGACACTTTCCTCACCCGCCTCGTGCTGAGGGAGGTCGCCCAGAAACACAGGCCAGTGTGGTCAGAGCTGGGCCCAGGAGACCCCGGAGGGCCCATTCCCAGCACACCCTCCAGACAGACGGGCGCCTTTGGAAGGAAAAGGCTGGCGGGATGTGGAGCAGCTCTGGATCAGGGGCAGCATGACCAAGGAGCAGAGGCCAGACCTTTGAGCCACTGCAGAGGAAACAGGAGCAGAATGTGCTGCCTGCCTTGCCCGGGGGTGCACAAAGAGCAGAAATCCTGCCATGCACCCCTCGGGCCAAACGCCGAGTCAGCAGGTCCTGCCCTGCTGCCCCGGGCTGGAGCTGCTCCACTTCCTCCCCTTTCACTATCCACAGCCCCGGCACAAACGCATTTTGTGCCTGGGAGGCTGTTCTGGCACCTTCCAGAAACAACAGTGGAGAGGAAGAGTGTTTCCACAAAGAGGATCTAATTCTGGTGCCACAGGAACCAGGAGCAACATGGGAGAGAAGGGAACTGTAGGAAACGGCTGAAAACATTAAATGCTTTAAAAGGATTTTTGTTGTTTCTTATCTTAGTGGGGAACCAGGGGCTCAAATGCCTGAGATTGAAGCCCCTTTGATTGTTCCACATTTGGAGTTCAGCTGTGAGCTCCCAGAGCAGCGGGTATGGGCACACGTGGCAGTCGGAGACAGGCTGGGCTGTCCCTGAGCCATCTCAGCTTCCCTCAGCAGCCTCCTCCTCCTCCTCCTCATCCACCCCCTTCCCAACTGAAGACCAGAATAAAGAGGTCCATGATTTGGCTTAATTCCATGGAGATGCTTATGACATGGAAAAGCAGGCGGTTTGTACCCAGGAGACCACCAAGGCAATCGAAGGGATGGGAATGAGGGCTGCAAGGACTCAAGGAACCAAACCAGGCAGAGGAGCCTCAGACCCCCACAGCATCCAGAGATCCTGGAGCAAGGGGAAGGTCAGCACTGCAGGGCAGTTTGGAGGTGTGTTGGATCCCACGGGAAGGATCTCCCCCAGACTCAGAGATCCCACTAGGAGCACAGACCCTCCTCCAGAAGGCCCTCTCAGCATGGACACAAGAGGCTGTGGCAGCCACTGGGGCTGCAGCCTGTTCCCCCAGGCAGGTCAGCAGGGCCAGGCCCTTCTCTCGGGAGCCAGGGATGGGAATTCAGGAGAGGAAGTTTACATGGCCATTTCCTCGGCCGGTCATGGTCCCTGGGCTGTCCTTCCTCCCAGAAGATAAGTCCAGCTCTGCTCAGCAGAGCCATTAACTCAGCCCTTCTCCTCCAGCCACGGGAAGCAAACACTGCATTTGTACAGCGTGACGACATCCATGGACACGGAGTGTTCCGAGGGACGGAGTCACGGCAAAGGAATGCAGAGCCCCGGTCACCGCCGGGTCCCTCCACAGACAGGCTGTGTTTGGGGGCTGCTCCCCTCAGTGTCTTGGTGGGGAAGGTGTGCTGGCCCCTGAGCTGCCAGGGCGGCACAGGGAATCTCTTTTCCACCTGCACAGGAGTGAGCCCGAGGGGTCACTTCCTGACCTCCAGCAGCTCCTCTTCCCCAACTGGGACAACAGCAACTCAGGCCTCCCTAGGAGGGGCCTCTCGGACACGCTTGTGTCAACACTGGGAAGGCAACACCTTCCTGTCGGCAGTTCCACACTCTGTTCACAGACCCCCACGTGCCCTTCAGCAACCTCAGCCAAACCCGGGCCCCCGAGGGCAGCGGGACACGGACCTTTACAGGAACAGATGCTTAACCACAAGAAAGGGAACGCTCTCCCTGCTTCACTCACAGGCTTTTGAACTGCCTTTTAACCTGCCTTTCCCACCCAATCCTTCCAGTCAGGACACTTCCAGCCCAGCAGAGCAGCAGCTCTGATAATTCACAGCTGGCTGGCAGAAGCTCTTTGCTGGCCAGCAAACAAACAGGACTGCCCATACACCTCCTCCTCTTCTCTATGTTTAGTGTAACATTCCCATTTCATAGCCTGGGTTTGCACCACCTCCTGAAGGAACCTGCCCCTCCATGTCCCCACCCTGTAACCTCCTGACACCGGGCACTGCTGGGTGCCAGAGGTGGCCAGATAAAAGCAGTCAGTTCTCAGCACCACAAGAGCCAAGATAACCCAGACAAGTGTAAAAGCTGGCATTGAGAAGGTCTGCTGCTCTGAAGGGAGCTCAAGATGATGGAGGGAAGGAGGGAGAACTGTTCATTGTTTGGACAGGGACAGGCAGGCAGGGACAGCTGTGCCCAGGGCTGGCTCCTCTCCCCCCAGCCGCCACCTTCCTCAGGAGCAGACTTTGATGGAGTGGAGCACCTGATCAAAGAAAAGCAGGAATGAAGGAGGAGACCAAAGACAGAGCTCCAGGGGAAGAATAAATGAGCCTTTGCAAAGACCTGGAGGAAGAAGGAAAGGGTGGGCTCCAAATTGGGCTGTGGAGGCAGGGAGGTGCTGAGCAGGTGTGTCCTTGCTCAGAGTAGGAATGCAAACCTGACAGGCAATGGATCACTCAGGGAAAGCTGGACAGCCTCTTGAGAGGTAACCTGGGGCCTGATGCTTTAGATAAGCCCTTCCTCCTTTGTGGGGATTTCTGCAGGACAAACATCTCCCTCAGCCTCGTGACCAGTGTCTGGGGTCAGGCATTGTGAGGGCCCCAATGTCCCACCCCAGGGCTGAGAGCTCAGCCTGTCCTGAGTGCAGCCTCGAGGCACTGCAGAGAAACACTCTGGCTCAGCCGGAATAGAAAGCAATTCTTGAAAGTGCTCTTTGTTTCCCTGAAAACCCAGGCTGGCATTCAGACTCCTGCTCAGGGTTTCACTCAAAGAACTTTGGAGCTAAGTGTCAGAATTCAGAGTGAAAGCTGGAAAGTTGGACTATTTCCTTGTGTCAGGGAAAGCACAGGGTAGAAAAAAAACACACCCTGCTTAAAAACTTCACGTAGGTTTGCAAAGCCACAAGTCATTAAGCACAGAACAAGCCACCAGTTCTGTGGGCCCCACAAAAACGTGCTGCTCTCCCCTGCTGACTATGCACTTTGCCCAAAACCTTGGGCAGCCCAGCACTGTCCTCACTGGGAATGCTGGGACAGAGGCCTGCAAAAAGGTGGTGGATTAAGTTATTGTTAGAAAAAAAAAGAAACCAAAACCTGTTAATTTCAGCCCACATTATTTCCAGGAGCAGAGAGATCAAGCCCAGCAAAAAGCCACTTTGTTTCGGTCCCTGAGGAGGCCAATTCAAACTGGAGCAAAAGGAAAAGTTAAACTTCTAACAGCCTCTGAACAACTCCAATCCCTTAGAAAATCAATTCCTGAAGCAACACCTCTATGTGTGTGTTCCTCTTTATTACTACTTTGGTTGAAAGCAGAAGGCTGAGGGTCGGCAGCAGGAACCGCAGTGTGGAGAAGCCCTGTTTGTTTTACCCAGCCCAGGCAGGTCGGGATGTGAGGCTTTAAGGTTTTACAGCCTGCCTGGATTTCCTGATCTGATGATCCAGAACCTGAATCCCACCAGGAGGAGGACTGGAAGCAGCATTTTATGCACCAAATCAATGTTTCACTTGCTGCTGGAGGAACACAAAGAGCTGGTGTTCCAAGCCATGCACTGGGCCACCACCTCTGCCACTGCCTGTGCTCCCCAAGGACAGACACCCGACCAGAACAGCTCCCACCTGTACTGGGCAGACTGGAGGGGGAGGCTGGAGAAGGTGCCAAGCAATTCCCTGCTTCAGCCAAAGGCAACACATTCCCAGGCTCTGCAAAGGGCTTAGGAGGATGTCAAGCAGCATCAGCACTGACCTGTGAACAAAGCGCATTCTTGTGGATCTTCTTGTAAATAAGAGCCGGGCAGATGAAACAAATGAGGCTTCCCATGGTTGCACCTGTCAGGCCCAGGACTGTTTCCACTGGGAAAGAAAAGGAGAAGTCAGCAAAGGTCTCTTCCAGAAGTGCCAGAGCAGCGGCACAGGGTGGCTGTTGGAGCCCCGGGGCAGGATGGGCTGTGAGCCCGGTCACCCCAGCCAGGAAAGCAAAGAACAGGGATCAAAGCAAATAGCCAGCCCTTGTCCACAGCTCCTCACTCACCATTTGGGATCATGATGCCTCCAACCATGGTTCCAAACACAACAGCCAACGTCAGGGCTTTGAAGCGGAGCGGGGGCATGTAACCCCCCGCAGCAAAGGTGCCGTCCTTCTGCTGGGAGCAGGAGAAGGAGTTCAGCTCCTGCATCACAGACCCTCAGCACTTCCTCAGCAACTCCTCCTGTTCCTCAGCAATCCCCCAGCAGACCTCAGAGCTCCATCATCTCCCCAGTTTGCTCTTCACAGAGGTGAATACTGGGGGCAGCCAGACACGGCTCAGCAGTTTTAAGGTGCATTTGAACCTCCAAACCAGGGCTGAAGGGACACAGGGCCATCGCTGCTGTTTCCAGCCCAGCCCAAACATGACCCCCCACAGCTGTGCCCCAGTCTCTGTGCAGGGACTTGGAGAGCAGCCCAAGGCCAAGACCAGGAGGAGGGAGCATAGTCACAGGGGGAGGACCTCTGGCTTTGCTAGGCAGAGGTGTCTCCCAACATGTGGGGGAGCAGGGCCATTCCCACCATACCACACCACAGGAACAGCTCCTCCAGCTGGGAGGAGGACACCCCAGGGAGGTGGCAGGGGAGGATGGGTGCTGCTGGAGGCTATCCAGATGCCCTCTGCTTCCCACCCCATCCCCACACTCCAAGTGGGAGGTGTGGAAGGCAAAGGCCCCAGCATGCCCTGCAGACTCGGCGGGTCCTGGCTCTGCTGCTGCACAGATGGAGAGGAAGGCAAAGTGACACCTTCAAGCCCAAAGAGCCACGAGCTGAGCCCAGGCGAGATCCAAAGCATCCCCAAGTGTTTCCAGCACTTCCTCCCCTGCACCCGCTGGCTCTCACCAACTGTCTGCCCCCATCCTCAGGCCCTCCCGATGTGAGAAAAGAGCTGGGGGCTTCTCACAGGCAGAAGTGGCAGGATTTAGAGCTATAAATTGCTCAAGTTTTATTTCCTGCCCTAAGAGGTTTCTATTTATGCGGATACACAAAGGCCTCAGAACATTCCCACAATCTCTTACTGTATTTGCTGAATCCCATCGGCGCGTTCTGCGCCGCACAATGCACAGAGGAGAACACGCCACCGCCACAAGGGACTCACAGTCTCCAGCAGACAGACCAGCTACAGTCACAAAGGCTGGCTGAGGAGCTGGCCCTGGGAAAGGTGGAATGTGTGGGAGAGGGCTGTATCCCACATCCCACCGCCCGCCTCCGTGCTGGGCTGGCACCGCGGCCCGGGAGGCGCTGGAGGAAGGGGACACCCAAACCCAGAGGGGACAGGGCTGCTGCAAAGGTGCTGGGTGAGAATAATGGAGCAGGAATGAGCAGGCACACATGGAAGCAACAAGAAATGAGGCGGGGCTGGGCTCCGAGGCCGGGAACAGGAGCTGGAGCTCAATGCAAGTGAGTTGGCCAGCAAAAGGACGGCAGCTGGGGCAGCAGGAAATGAGGAGGCTCCACTGCTTCCAAAAGCACATTTCTCCCTCTTTCTGAGGGGGAGAACCACCTCAGCTCTGAGCTGTGTAACACGTCTGTGCCAGAGCTGGAATCCCCAGTGGAGCAGGGAGCAGCAGCCACGGGATATGGGCTTCAGAGTGGGAACTCCAGTCCTTCTGCCCATGGAATTCCTCTGTGGAGAGGACACGAACCTCCAAGTCCCAGGGATTAACCACTCTGCAGGGTAGAATTTAAAAATGGTCACAGGCCCCTGCTGCACTGTCACCACACCCAGGGCACTGAGGATTCCATGGAGTTGGGGGTTTGTCCCCTTGGATAGCAAGTATCTGCCACATGTCACTGTCACCGGAGTCTCATGGAACTGAGACAGGTTTGGGATCCAAACCTGGTCACAAAAAAACCTTCAAAAAGCAAGTTTCACACTAAGGCAGCCCTGGCCATGCAGGGATCTTACCTGCTGCTCAAAGAGCAGGGTGTTCAGTGCCTGTCTGCAGGGCAGGATCATCATCGGGAACCCCACTGCCACGGACATCATGAATCCCACTCGGATCATCTCTGTCACCAGGTTGGACGGGAAGTTCATGAGGACATTCCCAGCAATGGCTTCGGTGTAACTCACGTAGCCAAAGAAGCCCACCTGGGGAGGGCAGAGGGTGGGCTGGACTCCACAGCACTTCACACATGCTCCTTATGGAAGGGGAAGGACTGTGATGTCCCACTGGAGCAACCAGGTGGAAGAGTGGAACCACCTCCATGTGAAACCTGCCAGCAGCCCCAGCACCCCAAAACCTGGCACAGGTGGCTCTTGAATAGTGGGAGCTGCCCAAAAGCAGGTTTCTCACCAAACACGGGGGGGTTTCCTGGAGGACACACTCTCCTTGCTGCCAGGCCCATGGATTGTCCCTCTCCATGGACAGCACCCTGGTTCATGGGCCAAAGCTCTCCTCAGGAATTATTAACCCAGTTTTATTAACTGCTGGCTTATGACGCATAACTTCCTTCCAAACAGGCTAAAAAACACTCTTCCAAACTATGGGCAGCATCCCCAACTCCAGATTGGGCCTGGGAAGAGCTGGGCCTCCACTCTTCTTCCACCCATGGAAAACGTGCCACGCTGGAAATCTGGACCCTCCCAAATTCCCCTGCGCCGTTGGGTTCATCACCTCTCAAATAACTCTGCTTTCACCACGATGACTTATCTGTCAGAATAAATACAGATAAGGAGAAACCAGCCCCAGCTGTAGATAAATCCTTGCCCCTCTGGCTCCTCCAGATTTCTGGCAAAGGAAGAGAAGGGGAAGTTCCTACCGTGATGTAAAAGGTGGTGACCACGTTTAGGGAAGAAGCAAATATGGAGCTCATGATTTTGACTGATGGTTCATCCAAGCTGTCATAAGTAGGCAAGACCTGACTGTAGAAAAGGGTAAATTACTTAAGGAAACCTGCAGAAAAAAGTGAAACCCCCTGTTTGCAGCCTGTTCTCTGCCTCAGCCCAGCAGCAACGAATCCCTGACACCTTCCCCCTCTGGAGCATAAACACCCGCTGCAATTCCACAATTTATACTGCTAATGCCAAGAGATTTCAGAACACTCATAACTTTTAAGTGTTGCAAAAATATTCCTGCTCTCCCCACCCCACCACGTGGAGCGAAACGTGTGATGTAAACACTGGGGTTCGGGAAGGGCTGGAAACTGAATGACCGTTTGTTCCCGGGAACGAGGGTGGCTCCGGGCCAGCCCCAGCGCCGCAGATTATTGTTCTTGGAGCTCTCCGTGCTGATAATTAAAGCAACACAGTATTTACAGAGGAAAAGTGGGAAGGAGGTTGGAGCATCCCACTGTCTAAAGGAAAAGTTAAACAAACAAAACCAAGCGCAGCGCCTGTCCTACTTCAGCTCCGGGATTTGGGGTATTTACAGCCTTGGAAAGGAATGTCCTTTTTGACATTAGGTGCATATTTTACCAACTCATTAACCTCTTGTTACTTTAATTCAAGTGGCTACATCCTGGCTTCGTGTTGCTGAGGGATCTCTGGGGAGAAGGGTGGGAAGCCTGCAGGGAGATGGGAAGGGGTATCCCCTGCTCCAGTGGGCAGGAAGCCATTCCCAGAAAGCGTGTCAGGCTGGGGACAAGCTGAAGGATCCTCAGCCCTTTACCCTGAATGTCAAACGGGTCAGCAGAAAGGAGGCCGAGCACGTGGGCTCCAGGACCCACTAGGGCTGCAGGGAGCAAGGATGGCTTTCCTGGAGTCTCCCTGTTGGGCTTCCTCCCTGGGAGCAGGGAGATCAGTTCCCTGGCAGTCTCTCCATTTAGGATTCCTCCCTGCCCTCAGCACAGCCATTACATTAACTATGTCCCAGACTTCTGCCCCCGAGGGGAAGGGTCCAGCCAAACATCCAGGCTCGGGAAGGAAAAAAGAGGGAAGTAGGGAGGCTCTGCAGTGTGTGGGATGGTTGAAAAGGTGATTCAGAGGTTAGCCAAATTAAACCTACATAGCTGAGAATATATACATATAGATATATACATATAAAGAGAAGTAGAATATATAGAGACAAAAAGAGAGAAAGAGAGAACATATAAAGAAATAAAAAAACCCCAAACATATAATGTATATATAAATATTGTCTGTGCTGAGACAGTGCATTTTCCTGATGCTTGGAAGAACATACCCAGCTTTAGGTTGGGTTTGCCACGTAAGTGCTGCCATGGAGCCCATATTTAGGTCTACACACACTGGTCCAGACCATTTCCCTGCATTTCCAACTCCCAGCAAAATTCTGCTGGGTACTACTGCTTGGATACCACAGGGAAAACAATAAAAGGGATTTGTTAACAAGGTAAAGCTGTAAGAGAACACAATTCTCTTCACCAGTTGTGATGGAGACATTAAACAGCAAGCCTGGAGCCAGGGTAGGATCCAAGCTGCCAAGAGAACCAGTAAGTGGAAAATGATGATTTGGATCTTGGAGTGGGTGTAAACACAGCAGCCTGAGCAAATTTTATCTGTCACATTCATTTACTGTTGGCATGAGACCTGTTTGCTGGAACTACAGGGGGGAAGCCCAGCTCTGCCAGGCTTCCAAAGGAGGATGGTCCTTCCAAAGAAGGGCTGGATTTACACCGTTTGGAGCTGTCACAGTTCTGGCCAGGCACGTAGTGCTCATGTGCCATTTCAGTGCAGCAGGGAATGCTGCAGGAAACATGGAATAGCCTGGGCTGCCCTCACCTTCTTCCCCTTGTCAGCACAAACCCTCACTAAAAACAGGGAACTGGAAACAGCCTGGTCTGGCCTCACCTTCTTCCAAGTGCCACTAAAAACAGGGAACTGGGAATGCAGGAACAACCCTCCAAAGCCAACAGCTGTGCCATCTTCTGAGTGCTCTCCAAGAAATTTGGAGCAGCAGAGCTGCCTCCAGTGTTCACTCCCCACGGAGGGGCCCTGCGGCTGCCATGGGGTGACACCGCCCCGCTGCCTTTCCTGGTGCCACATTGTTCCCATAGAAAACCAGGGGAATTTCATCCCTCCTGCAGCTGCACCAGAAGCTCCCTGTGTCACAGTGAGGGGCTGTTTGTCCCACACAGTCTCATGTTGCTCAGGTACAATAACTCCCAGGTGAAACGTAACTCCCTCCCCGTCTCGGTAACAAAAGGGTCACGACTGAATGAGAGCCTGAACTTCAGCGGGCCGTAAAATACCCTGATGAAAATAAAACACCAAACCAGATGGTATCTATCCCTTGCAGATCCTCCTGACGCTCTGCCCTCACAGAAACACTGCGGGAACAACTGCCAGGGCTGGGAATGGCAGGTACTTACGACTGACAGGCAAAGGACATTCCAAAGATGGGGATGCAGCGGAAAATGCCCTCCCAGCGCGTGTAACTCACTCGCTGCAGCCACTGCCCACTGAAGAGCCCGTGCTTGAAAGATGACAGCACAACCTGCAGCCAAGGGAGACAGCAGGGCTGAGCATCCAGCCCCAGACAGCTCCATGGCAGCAGGAATACCAGCTCTGCCAGGAGCAGCTGACACTGCCCACCACAGCCCCACCTCTGTGGGGGCAATTCCCCAACTCCCCATCCCACCCACCAAGGTCCAGGGGCCACCAAGGATCCCAGGGAGGATTTTAAAGGATCTGTGACATTCCCCCTTCTTGCTTGATGCAATCAGACATCACAGCACACACCAGGGTGGGACAATTTCCACTGATACATTTAACTGTGAGAATTACTGCTCAAAGCAGCCTCCTCTGCACGTTTTTAAATGGATGAGACAGGGCTGGGGCTCCACGAGTGAACCACAGGAGCATCTGTGAGGTGAAACTGGTCATTAAACAGCACAAGACATTTTCACCTCTGAGGAAATGGGGGTCGGCTGAGCCAAACAGGCCAGTTTGGGCATCATTCCATTCCCCCTACGGCACCAAAATGGTCAAGAGCCTGTCCAGCTCAGGGAGGAAATAAATATATGCATTTTCTAGAAATCTCTAAGAACAGGTGCATGTCAAGTGCCAAACTACAGAGTTTATGGAGCTGAAGAAACAGAAGTGCTGATGTCTAACAAACAAACCAGTTCAGGAGCACAGGCACCCAGATCCCTCGTTATTCCCAGCACTGATTAGCAGGAAGGACATTTTAAACTCGAGGCCTGCCCCAGCAGGTTGTCCCAGCAGGAACAGGGGTCAAAACAAGAGGAAAACAGGATTCCCATTGTCCATACCCACCACAAACATGAAGACAGTGTAGAAGATGAGAGCCATGGCACTGAAGGACTGGATGGAGGCCATCATGTTCCTCTGGAGGCTCAGGGGAAGGACAATGCACAGGGAGACAGCAAAGAGCAGGACGATCCGGAAGCTGCCTGACATCTGGAAAAGGGACCTGCATAAAGACCTGGAGCAGGGAGGGCACTCAAAACACCCACCAAACAAGCAAACCCTGACACGGTTCATTTTTCCAGAGTAAGGAACAACTTTAAAATGTGAAATTCCGTGTCTGTAGGTGTTTAAAGATCCGATGCTGGAAGTCAACATTCCCCTGGGCTCTGTCTGTGATGAGCTGAGACAGGCACTGGGTGCCACTGTTGCTCTGCTGTGTGTGACAGGTCCGAGGTGGAAGAATTTGGGGGAGGTTTGGGGGGGTTAAATGCTAATTCAGCACAAGCCATTAAGTTATTTTCATACAATTAAATAAAAACCAAATTTACTTGGGGAGACGAGAAATTGAAGTCTTGAAAACCCCGATCCAGAAAATTAATCAAAGCCTCACACTGGTATTTATTAAAGCAGAACACTCGGAAATGCTTGGAAATATTTAATACCTAATTTGGCTGTGGCCTCAACGCGTCTTTTTTAACTTCACAGTCCCTTAATCTGAGCTTAGGAGCATCAGGCAGCACAGATAACAGCTCCACCAAAAATCCTTGTGCTTCCCAAATGTCCTTTTGCTTCCCTGCACAGCCCTCGTGCAGGCTCCGAGCCGTGCCCACAAGGAGCAACCCTTGTCTCTGAGCATCCTGAGCCAGCCCCAGGCTCATCACATGGCTGAGGAGGCAGGAACACAATGGCTTTGGCCACCAAAACAGCCAGGGGCAGGACAAAACCCCCTCCTGAACTAGAGAGGGGAGAGCTCAGGCAGAAGAATTGCCTGTCACTACCCACTGGGGCAGGAATTAAGGCAGGAAGCATCATCTCCCCCATGAATCTGCTCCAGAATTAATAAGAGACCAAGTTAAAAAGAATTCCTTTGATGAAAATGCCTTATTGGAGTTTTACAGCTGATTGTTCACCATATGTCTGGGCTTCCAGGACTTCCCAGAGCCGAAGGTTCCATGCTCCAGGCACCCCTCAAAGCTCTCCATGAGGGCACCCCAGAGACACCCACTGGGACCCCAGCGGGGGCACTGCGCACACTCCAAGGCAGGAGCTGTGCTGTATCCAAGGAACAGCTCAGTGCAAGATCTGGGAGCACTGTGGGCACTGCAGGAGGGATTTGTTCACCTGGAATCCGAGCAGTCGTGCAAAGAAGTTGGAGCCCAGATCGCCAATGACGACGTAGAAAGCGATGCAAGTGCCCAACATCAGCCCAATCATGCTGCAAACACAAACAGGGAGGGGTTAGGAGGACCACCCTTCCATCCCCAGCCTTGAGAAGGGCAGACAACCCTTCTGCACTCAATCCCAGTAAAACAACCACCAGAGAACCTCCATCCACACCAAACACCATGGGGATGTAACTCTGCTAATGAACCAGGCACTGGTTTAACTGCTCTTTGGAGCCACGGGCCAAAAAGAAATCAACTCCAAAACCCAATCTTGGAGATGGCAAGAATTCCTTCGATTCCTGGAAAAACCTCTAAAAGAATCAGCAGGAGGCTCTTAGAGCCCACACTGCACAGCAGGGCCCTGCCATAAGAGTCTGGATATCCAGTGGGCTCTCCAGTGTCTCTCCACACAATGGACCACACTTTAATGAAAAGATTGTCCATGAACTGCTTCTCCTCCCACTCCTGGACCACTTTCCTTCCCAGTTCCAATTATAGAACATCCCTGTAGCAATTACAACCACTGCTTGCAGGGACAAGTAACATCTGAGGGATATTCTGTGTATTTTTAGTGCTGGGTAGCAGTTTGCAGCTGGGCTGAGGGAAGGAGCCACTACCACTGCCTGGCCTGGGCTCAAGATGCCTGGCAAAGAATCCCTGGTGGAAAAAGCAGGGCTGTGAGGATGTCCCATCACCTGAGATCTGCAGGGAGCTTCTACTGCACTGGGCTCATGGGAGGCACCAGAGTCTGCCCCCAGATGGGGACAGGATTCCCTCTCAAGGCACCTCAGCAGAGGGCAGAGCAGACCCCTGGGATCCAAGGAACCAGCACTCTCCCTCCCACTCCTTCATGGCACTCCCAGCTGGGATGTCACCCCTGGAGAACAGCTACAAGTGACATGCCTGGGATTTCACAGCAGAGCAGATGAGCTCATCCACACCTTCCGTGCTCCCACTGCCTGGAGCACCTTCCCACTCCTGCTTCCACCTGGGAACAGGCAGGAGACACTGCAGGTGACACCATGAGCTGCACTTTGGGGACCTCACGTGGGCTCCTGTTAAATTCCAGGAGGCAGGAGGGGAAGGAAGGAGGACGAGGCTCAGAGCAGGAGTTTTCACCAAAGGAACCCAAACTGTTCACACTTTGAATAAGCAGCAGATTTACCTTGTTTCCACCAGCATTTTTCCTGCTTTTCCATAGGCATGAAATGCTGGCATAAAAGGGAAAAAAAAAGTGTAAGTTAGTCAAAGAAAGGCTGAGAACAGAGCACACAGGTCAGTTCAAAGTTACACACCAACAGGGCCCCACTGCTGGCGTTTTGGGGCTGTTTGCCTCACCCTCCCACTTTCCTTTTCAGCCATTCCCTCTGGAAACTGAAAACCACATAAGACAGGAACAAAGATGAGGAGAAGCCAGCAAGCAGGTTCTTTTTTTTCTATTTAAAACCAGAAGTGGTGTGAAGCAGCAGCCACACATGGCAGCCATTAAAGGCAATGGGAGAGAAAATATTCCTGTACAAGATTCTGTGTGGCAAAAGTTGAAGTGGTGCAGAATTCCAATCCAACTCCCCTTTTTATTTTTATCTTCCCCCTCGAACTGGGCCGCCTGACATGGCTGGCTGGGAGAGCTGAGCTGGTGCCCAGAACGTTCAATCCCATTCCCAGAATACCCAGTGCTCCCAACCCACACCAAAGGGCCGCTGCCAAGGCTTTGCTTTTCCCCCCTCCCACCCTTGGGCTGGAGCAGAAAATGCTCAGTAGTCCTTAAATCATTGGGTTTTCTCTTAAAAAGACAATGCCAAGAAAACTCCACTCCTATTTTTAGATCTCACTGGGCAGAATGGGAATGGAGAGCTCCAAACCCAGACCACAGTGCCCAAACCTGCCAGCCGAGCTCCAGCACGGACCCACCACCCAGGAGTCCCCTCTGCTTTCCCTCAAGGCACGGCCCAGCATTCCTGGAACCCACCAGCAAACAAACTCAGATCCCTTCTGGAAGCTTCTTCTGCTATTTTAAATATTAACTTCAACTGTTGATTTCCTTGGACTCTGCTCGAGCTAAAAATTCAGGAAACGAGATGTTCTCCCACAGAATGAGCAAAAGGCACAGCAGGGACCCACAGCCCAGGGCAGGGATGTGGGGGAACCCCCAAAATAGCTGCTGGCCCAGTGACAGAGTGGTGGGACAGCTGCCACCAGGCACAGTGCCCGGGCACCGGGAACAGCCGCTCCGGCCTCCTCTGGGGATTCACAGCCAGGAGGGAAAAGACAACAGCGCTGGGGGGGGGCAGTCCTGCAGACAAAGGGTCTGGGGGAGGGAGGGGAAGGAGTAAGAGGGAAATGTCCCTCCTGGAGGTGGGTCAGTAACAGGCTGAGCTCCGTGAGGGTCCTGCTGACTGGCACACACAGCCAGGTGCCCCTTGGACATGGCACAGCCACTGGTGATGCTGGAACCAACTCACCTTCTCAGCTGCCTGGAACTGATGTGACCACAACCCCCCAGATGCTACACCTGCCCACACACCTGCCCGAGGCCCCTCCCCTCCCTGCAGCAGGGATGACCCAGCCCCAGCGCTGGCACTCCCAGTGTCCCTCCCGGTGTCCCTCCACAGGCAGTGCCCACCGCAAGGGAATGTGCACAACTCTCCTCCCTGGCTCGGCACTGCCAAATCCTCCCACGGCACCGGCCGTGGCGCTGCCAGGAGTGCCCGCAGATGTCCCTGGGCACAGCCTGTGGGGACAAAGGGCCCTGTGTGGAGCTGCCCGACCCTGCAGCATTGGGATGCGGCGTGGGAGCTGTCCCTGCCCGCGGCTGCTCTGCCAGGGCACGGGGAGCGGGCACAGGCGCTGCTGCCAGCCCCCTCATGCCAGGAGGAAGCTGGGAAGCATTACTGGCCCTCTGTGTATTGCAGCCCCTTGGCTCCGGAGCGTGCAGAGGATCCCTGTTCCTGGGCCACGCTCCAAGGTGGAGGGGACTCTCTGTACTCCGGGAAGCAGCACACAAAGGCGTGTTGTGGGGCCGGGGGGGCGGCACCGGCAGCTGGGAAGGGGCTCCGGGGGCTCCCCCTTCCCTCTGGCATCACAGCAGCTCCCCAGAACACGGGGCTGCTCCAGCTTTCCTGTTTCCAGCAGGCAGGATGTGCCTCCTGGGAGCAGCACCTCGGGCACTCGGAGGGAGGAGCAAACCCACCTGTCAGCACCCTGGTACCAGGGCAGCACCAGCCACATCCCTCTTCCCGCAGGAAAACAAGGGAAAACAAGGAAAAGGCGACTTTTCCTGCTGTTTCACATGCCAAGGGAGAGGACTGGAACCCCACCACCTCCTCCTGCCCCCCAGGGCAGTCAGAATTCCAGGAGAGGCCACAAGTAGAGGCCAATCCCGGTGCCAGCACCGAGCTCCGAGGGCGGCCAGGCTCTGCCAAAACCCACCCAGGGACCTTCCAGATGTTTTTGTTTTCTCAGCCCCTTGGAAGCTCGTGCTGTTTCCTCTCTGCTGAGCCACAAAGGGCTCCCAGCTCGGCTCCAGGCAGCCCAGCTCCGTGCCAGGCTCCCGGCTGGCAGCACCCGCTGTCCCGGCAGCGCCGGGCGGGGAACTCGTGCCCAGACCCACAATTAATTCATCCCAGAGCCACAGCTCATCCCAGCTGCCTCCTGGGAGCTGGGGTTTGGCTCAGGCACTGCTGCACCTCCTCCCCTGCCCTGAGGAGCCAGAACAGCTCAGCACCACTAGCTGGGCTGTCAGGAGCAGGATCCAACCCCAAGGGAGAGGCCGAGGAAGGGGGACGGGGAAACTGGGAGCTGCAGCAGGAAAACAGTGGCTGTTCCAACAGCAGCAGTGCGAAAACAGCAATGGAGAGGCCAAGGTGAGGCTGGAGGTGCAACAAGCAGCAGGCAGGGCTGGGTCTCACCGAGGCCGGGGTAGGTCCTGCGCTTGCTCAGGTTGGCCGATTTCACCAGGAACATGCAGGACTGGTGGGTCATCCACGAGCAGAAGATGAGCAGCACAGCTCCCAGGATGATCCCACACTGCAACGGAGCACAGGGGGGAGAGACCAGGGGGGTGAGGGGTTGGGCTCTCCCTCAGCACCCTCAGGCCCCCCACGTGTCACTCCAGCCTTTCCCTGTTTCACAGAGCTCCCTCCCTGCCCCACCAGCTGGGAGGAGGGCACAGGCTCCCAGGCACCCAAGGACACAGGGAACACACATTTGTTTCCCACAGCTCTCACTGCACCAGTTTAAGCTCCCAGGGGCAAACTGGGAGCAGAACTTCCCCCTTGGCTCATCCCCAGCAGGTTCAGGGAGCACAAACAGAGCCCGAGGTGCCACGTCTGCTGGGGCAAACCCCTCACCCAGCTCCTCTCCTGCCTCCCCTGCTCACAGGGGGTGGGAACCACAGAGCAGGTGGCTTGGAACAGGCACAAATCCCCATCCCAGCTGCCCTTTCCCAGCTGTTTTGGGCAGATGTGGCTGTGGGGACGGGGCAGGTCCCCGGGATGAACTTTGGGGGCACAGCAGAGGTTTGCAAATGCCTCCAGGTCGACTCTTGTTTATCACATGGACAAATCCTTCAAGTTAATTTTTCCCTTCTCCTCACAAGAGGGGCAGAAACAAACAGTTGGAGATCTCAGGGCAGGGAAACACCCAGAGTTTGGTGCAGGAATGACAAACTGGAGATCCTCCCCCCAAGAGAAACGCATTGTTTGGTCCAAGAGAGGCCTGCCCTCGGCCTTTGGCGTTCCCTTTGCTGAATTCCCTCTGCCGAGCACTGAGCCGCACCCAGGTTCGGACCGGGGGGCAGCTGTGGCCTCTGCCCCGGGGACCTGGCACAGAGCGGAGCCCGCGCTCACCTGTCGGAAGCAGAAGGGCACGGTGAGCACGCTGACGCCCACGATGCTGTTCACCACGTTCATGATCAGGCCCCAGTTGGAACCCGCCGCCGCCGCCATG
>VWZD01009301.1:211276-221936 GCA_013396695.1 Sakesphorus luctuosus | reverse complement strand
GCTTCCCTCCGGCTTCCCCGCGGCTTCCCGGCGTGGCCGGGGCCGTGTCCCCCTGCCGGACCGTCACACCCGCCGCGGCCTGCGCGACACATGGGAGCCTGAGCGCACCGGAGGTTGTTAAAATAACATGGATCTGGCTAAAAATACCCCGGCAGAAACGCGCCGAAAAAAAAACGAAAAAAAAAAAAACAGAGAAGCCAAACCCAACAACAGAACGAGCTAAAAATATTCCGGCTTTGGCAGGGCCGGCGCTGCCGGAGCGCGTCCCAGCGAGCTGCCCTCCGCGGCCCCGCAGCGCCGTCGGGGCGCACAAACCGCATCGTTCCGTGGCCGGCGGGAGGGGGTCCCTGTACCCAGCACCCCTGCCCCCCTGGCACGGCCCAGCCGCGCTGCCGGCAGCCGTGGCAGCGTGGCGTGGTAATTAACGCCGATGATTGATAATTACCCCACCCAGCGCACGGAGCCAGCCCGCGGTTGGCCGTGGCGTGGCGGTGCCCGGGGGGCACGGCGGCGCTGGGGGGGCTCTGGCCGCGCTCCCCCAAATGGCTCCCGGCGTGGGGCCGGACTACACCTCCCAGGAGCCTTTGCCGGGGCCGGTGGCCTCCCTGGGAATGGGAGATAAAACTGTTTTCCTTGATTTTATTAAAGCCGTAACTCAGGGCCGCGCGTTGTTGGAACCGAACTCTCCGGCCGGCGTCAGGTTTGGCATCGGCACAGGATGGATGGTGGTATGGGGGCTGTGGCACTGCCTGGTGCTGAGGGATCAGGGACCCCCGGAGCTGCCAGAGCCCACCCAGGGTAGGTGCAGCCCCCACTGTGGTGGGTCCCACCACCCTGGCACACCCTGTGCCGAGCAGGGCTGGGGGTCCCAGTGCCTCTGCCACAGCCACGGGGTGGGAAACTTGGGCTGAGCCGTGCTGGGGCCTGGATGCGATTTTTGTCCTTCGGATGTTTCTCTGGACTAGCGGAGAGTTGTGAGTGTGCCGGGCTGATTGTCACCGTGGCCGAGCCCGCGGTGCGTGGCCTTGGGAAACGGTGGCGCCGCTTTGCTGGGAGCAGCGTGGCTGTGCTGGTGTGTGGTGTGACCCGGGGGTGCCGGTGTGCATCCCGGTGTGCATCCCGGTGTGCATCCCAGTGTGCATCCCGGTGCCAGTGTGCAGCCTGTCCATGGCCGTGCCTCTGTGCATCCCAGTGCCGGTGTGCATCCCAGTGTGCATCCTGGTGCATCCTGGCCATGGCCATGGCTCTGTGCATCCTGGTGCTGGCGTGCAGCCTGGCCATGACAGTGCAGGTCCCAGTGCACGTCCTGGTGCAGGATGTGCATCCCGGTGGCAGTGAATTGGTGGCTGGATGTGCTCCCACACCTGTCCCCTCCCTGGATTACACCACAGGTCAAGCACTGTGTGGTTCCCCAGCATGGCTTTTGGAGAGGGGAGCTCAGGGGGAAGGATAGGGCAGGTGGGGACAGTTTCTCTGGCCGCGTGGTGACACAGGGCTGGGTGCCAGTGCTGCAGCCGCTCCGCATCGCTGCTTCCCTGGAGATGGGTCTGATGAGGGGCTGGAGGCCATGGCACGGCTCTGGCACGGCTCTGGTCGGAGGGCTTCCCACTCCCCCCGGCCCTCTGAGCCATCCTGGCTGTGCCACTGCGTGTGGTGCATTTGCAAAAGTAAGTGTCAAAGTTAAAGCACATTTAGGTATTGACTGGGCTGTTCCCGGTAGCCGTGAGGGGCCGAGGGACACACACATGGATGGTTGGAGCAGTGGGATGTGCAGAACCCCAGATCCCACGGGATCACCCCAGATCCCACCGGATCACCCTGGGTCCCACCGGATCACCCCGGGTCTCACAGGATCATCCCTGAGTGGTTCCACTGTTCCTTAGTCATGAGCTGGATCCATGCAGAGACACTGCCACGTGCTGGGCCCTGGGATGATGGGGAGCTGCTGCCAGCCCCTCTTGCTGCCCAGGGAACACTGGGCATGTGTGTAGGCTCTACAGGGAATTTGGGGGCCCCTCGGGGACCCCTCAGCTCCTCGGGACCTCCTTGGCCCTGGCTGCACCCCACCTGCCTCTCAGCATCACCCCAGAGCAGGCTCTGACCCCTCTGGGTCCTGGGGTCCCTCCTGGGGGGAACAGGGGTTGATGAATCCTGGGGGGCCCCTTGGGGTCCCTCCCTCCTGGGACCCTGCATGTGACATGGAGTAACACGGGGTCACCATGGTCCCCACGTTGTGGGGGTTCCCCTGAGGGGCCCATATGCTTTGCATCCGTGTGACACCAGGAGTGGGGTGGGACATCAGGACCCCACAACTGGACCCTCTCTGTCTTCCCTGTGCCTCAGAAATGGTTTTGCAGGGTACATGTGTGTCAGGTTGTGCAGTGGGTGTGCAAATCATGCAGTGGGTGTGCAAATGGTGCATGCAGGCAGCACACGTGTGCCAGCAGCCTGTGCCAGCCGTGCCAGGAGTGTGCACCATCCTTGTGAGCTCTGTGCACAGACAGCCCTGGTGAGTGTGCAAGTGCTGAGTGTGCAGCAGCTCCAGCCAGGACATCTGCCTGTGGCCCTCTGGAGCAGATAACCCATCAGATAATGCTGGGATTGCACCCCTGGCTCTGTCAGGCACATTCCGGCAGCGTTTCACCATCACGGCATTCATTTAGTGCCGTAACAATATGGATTCAGCTGGAATTACAGCACCGAGGGAGCCAGAGCCCGGTTATTCCCTGTGTGCCAAATTTTTAAAGGGGCTGTGTGGGTTGTGAATGACATGGGGGGGTGCTGGGGGCTGCATCCCACCCCGTGCCTGGCTCAGGGGACCCTGGGGGTGCCCAGCTGTGGCGTGAGGGTCCCTGCCAGCTCCCAGCCCTCCACCCGTGGCCCCGGCTTCATTAGGAATGTTCCAGCCCTGAAATAGCTGAGGGAGAAACCCAACCCTGCGCACATCCCCCCCGCCACCACCGCGGGGACCTGGGGGCTGTCACCGCCTTGGGGACCCTGGAGAAGCCCTGGGATCAACCCCCTCGGGGCCACAGCCCCTCCCACACACCCCAGCCCTGAAACTTTCTACCTTCCCAGAACGTTCCCATCTGTGCTGCACTTGGAGTGGGGGCGAGGAGCAGCTGCAGGGAGGGGAGCACCTCTTGTTGCCCTGCACGGGTCCCCCCAGTGACCCACCCCCGCCTGCAGCCCCCCAGCCGTGCTGAGACCTGGCCCTCTTGTCACACGTGTGACCCTCTGTGGATCTGGGGCCAAGGGAAGTTTCCGTGCCTGAGCTGGGAGCAATGCCGGCAGGGCTGAGTCACGGCGCTGGCCTCGGGGAGCCCGGCCAGGGAGTTCCCAGGGTGACGCTGCCGGGGGGGCTGCAGGGGGGGCCGCGGTGGGACCCGCAGCCCATCTGTGCCGTGCTGGCAACCAGCCCCACGGTGCTGTGCCCGGCATGGCACAGGGCTGCTCTGATGCTGCCGGCTCATCGGTGACACGAGTTGTGCATGGCCTCAGGCTCTGTGGCACAGGGCTGCTTGGCACTGGTGGCTCATCGGTGACACGAGTTGTGCACGGACTCAGGCTCTGTGGCACAGGGCTCCTCCAACACTGGTGGCTCATCGGTGACACGAGTTGTGCATGGTCTCAGGCTGTGTGGCACAGGGCTGCTCTGGCACTGGTGGCTCATTGGTGACACGAGTTGTGCACGCTCATCGGGCCCCATCGCTGTCCTCGCTGTCACCATGGCTGGAGGGGACAGAGCAGGGGGTTCTCCCTGCCAGTGCTCCGTGCTGAGCTGTGGCAGAGCACAAGTGTGCAGGGGCCATGGCCAAGCCGGCGGGTGGGAATGTAGAGATGGCAGTGCCGGGGGACCCGTGAGTCAGCGGGTGGGAGGTGGGGAGCGGCGGCCCCACAGCCCCCCTGGGACACCCCGGCCCCGCCGCCATCAGGGCGGGGTAGGGGTTATTTTTTTCCAGCCCATTCCACAGCTTCCAGAAAAGTCTTGTTCTGGAAACCTCGGCTTCCCGCCCGGCACGCTGCCGGCTCCATGCCTGCGTGGGGTCCCCCGGCATGGCCAGAGTGCAGCGAGTGGGCTGGCCACAGGCAGCACCGGGCAGGGATCCCCCGGGATGCCTTGGCACGGTGTGATGTGCCCACCCATCCTGGTGCGTGTCCGGTTCCCAGGGCTGTGGCCATGGCCTCGGCCCACGCGGCCCTGCCCGGCTCGGCCTCGCCGCAGAGGAAGGAGCGAAGCTGCCTGAAACCACATCCCGACAGTCATCCCAGAGGCATCCCGGCGGGATTAGCTGGGGAGCGTGGGCCGGCTTAGAGAGCAAAGCATCGCTTCCTGCCCCGGCCGGGCGGGCGGCCAGCCCGCGCTCTGCACCACGCCACGCGTGCCGAGCCGTGCCACGGCCGTGCCACCCCACGGGGACATGGGGAGCGGAGCCATGCAGTGTGGGGCAGCTGCTCCCCCATCCCAGCTCCCCACATCCCAGCTCCCCCCATCCCGGCTCCCCCATCCCAGCTCCCCCATCCCAGCTCCCCCGCCTCGCCGCTGGCCACCAGCTCCAAAGTTTCCACCGTGATCTCACGGCTTGGCCGGGACGGGAGCGGGATGGGGGGCGGGATGGGGAGCGCGGCCATGGGCCATTTCAGGGGTGCTGGGGGCCCCCCGGCTGTGGGGGAGGTGGCAGGGTCAGGATGGGAGCTGCTCCTGCCCCTCCCTGCACATGTGTGTGCACACGCATGTGCACACACCCACGAGTGCACCCGCACACGTGCACACTTATATGTGTGCACACACATGGTGTGGCACAGCCTGGGCCCCTCGGGATTGTCCCAGCACTGGGAGCAGCTGTGTGGGGAGCCACACATGTGTGCAAAGTCTCCCGTGTGCCAACCATGTGTGCAAAGTCTCCCATGTGCCAGCACATGTGTGCAAAGTCTCCAGTATGCCAACACATGTGTGCACTCAGGGCATGCACAGGGCACAGGGGGTGTGGTTGCACAAGGGCTGTGTGAGCTCATGGGGGATGTGCACAAGCAGCGTGTGTGCACGAGGGACATGGTGACACGAGGGACATGATGACGCTAAGGGTGTGACCACGAGGGATGTGTGGCTCACAGGCTGTGTGTGCACAAGGGATTGGAGTGCTCATGGACTGCCCATGCACGAGGGATGTGTGTGCACGAGGGAGGTGATGCTGAAGGGATGTGTGCTCATGGACCACGTGTGCCTGAGGCATGTGTGTGCATGAGGGACACGATCACACGAGGGACACGTGCTCGGGAGGGCTGTGTGTGCACCACTGCAGCGTGGGCTGCACAGCCCCGTGGGAACCATGTGCACAAGGGTGTGGCAGGTTGTGTGTGCCAGCAGGGCCCGTGCAGCCCCCCAGCTGTGTCCTTGGCCCCTCCAGATGTGTCCTCAACCCCCAGCTGTGTCTTTGGTCCCCCCAGCTGTGTCCTCAGCACCCTTCCAATTGTGTGCTCTCCCCCTGACTGTGTGCTCTCCCCACAGCCGGCAGCAGCCTGATGGGGAGCGCTCCCCCCTCCTCCTTCATGGGGGGCTTCCTGAGCAGCAGCCTGGGTTCAGGGGGGCCCAGCCACCCTGCTGGCCCTGCTGCCTCCCCCGCGGAGCCAGCCTTCTGTGGACCCCACTCTGGCACCTCCCAGATCTGGTTCTCCCACTCCCATGAAGGTGAGTGGGCGCCGGGGTAGAGGTGGGTTCAGGAGGTCCCTGCGGGTGTCCAGGATGTGGCTGGGCCTCTGTCCAGTGCCAGTTGATCATGCCCTACCAGTGCCCATGTGGATGGGATCCAGGCCCCCTGGGCAACAGCTTCGGAGTGTTGCTGTGGGTACAGCTAGCACCGTGCCCCATATCCCCCTAGGCATCCATGGGAACCAGGCTGAGCCCCTGCAGTTGGGGTTTGGGGTGGCTGGAGAGGCTTGTGCCGGGATGCAGATCCCCACCCTGCGAGCTGAGCTGGGGCTGGTAATGAAGAACTCAGGCAGGGGCCCCTGTCCTGGGGCAGGTGACAGTATGAGGACCGCCAGGACAGCCCTGGTTAAACCGACTCCCCGTGCCCCCCTATCCTGCTGGCGTCCCCATCCCGCTGGAGGAGTGGGAGCGGGGCGGCGGTGCTGGCGTGGGGCCCTGGCAGCTGGCCCGGCTGGTAGTTTGACCGGCTGCCAGCTGGCTCCCGGCGTTCCGGGGGGGCACGGGGGGACGGGGACGGGCAGCGCACGCGGCTGACGGACAGCCCGCCCGAGCCGTGCCGAGCCGAGCCAAGCACGGCCACTGCTGACACGAGTCTGGGGGGCCTCAGCCCCCGCCAGCGGCTTCCAGAGGGTGGGGGGGGTCCCAGCATGGAGGGAATCACGGGCTCTACAGAGTGTTCCCAGCTGGAGCAGTGTAGGTTAGGGTGCTGGGTGAGGTGCCACCCCAGCCCCCCTGATCCTGTGCCCTCAGCCCCAGGGTACCCCCGCTTCTCCGGGAGCTTGGCCTCCACATTCCTGCCCATGGGCCACCTGGACCACCATGGCAATGGCAGCGTGCTCTATGGCCAGCATCGCTTCTACGAGAGCCAGAAAGGCAGGTACCGGGGCCACCGGGGTACCCCCCATGGGGCTACATGTCCCCAGACAGGCAGGGGTGGGGGCTCAGTGCCTGTCCCAGTGCTGGTGTTGGAGTGGGGAGCTGCTGACAGAGCACGTGCCTGCTGCTTGGGCAGTGGGGGTGGGTGGTGGGCACCCATGTCTTCATCCCGCTTTTCCCATCACTGGCACAGTGACTGGTGGGTGGGGGGTTTGTGGGGGTCTCACTAGTCACCTTCCCTTCCAGATAACTTCTACCTGCGGAACCTTCCGGCGCAGCCCCCCCTGCTCCCCGCCAGCCACGGCTTCCCTGGCATTGCCCGTGCCGCCCCCGGGCCCCCCGCCGGCTCCTGCAGCCGGGAGCGGGACAGCAGTGCCCTGCCCAAGACCCCCAAGGACTACGAGCGCTTCCTGGTGGGCAAGGAGAAGGGGGGCAAGGGCGACCCCAAGGAGCGGCTGCCCGAGGAGGACCCCAAGGAGCGGCACAAGGCGGTGCTGTCGGTGCCACCTGAGGGGCACTGCAAGGAGGGGGTGCCACCGCGGGGGTCTGGCGACGGGCGCCCCAAACCCTTGGCCTCGTGCCTGCTGGGTGCCAAGGGGCTGGACGGTGACGGTGCCCGCGCGGCGCTGCCCAGCTGTGCCGGGAATGCCCTGCCCCGCGCTGCCCGCTGCGCCCCCAAGGAGCGGGAGCCGGGGGTCCCCGAGGCGCCCCAGCCCTACGGCGAGGCCGTGGAGCGGCGGCAGATGCTGCATCATGCCGTGTCCTACACCGTGCCCACCGCCGGCTCCTTCCCCTGCCTCCCGCTCCACGCCGGCCCCGAAGTGCTGTGCCCGCTGCCTGAGCCCCCCGCCCGTGAGCTGAAGCTGAGTGGGGCCACGCTGGTGCCCTCGGTGGGACCCCCGACGGACAAGAGCCGCTCGTTCCAGGCAGGCTCCGTCGGGATGGAGCGTGGGGACAGCAAGGAGCGGCACACCGAGGCGGGCACCGAGCCCTACGGTGCCCCCTTCCACCACCCACTGAAGGCCGAGGGGCCAGTGGAGCGGCGGCTGGACTGGGGGGCTCCGGGCACGCGGCTGAAGGGGCTGGAGTACCTGGGGGGGGGCGCAGCCGAGGGACCCCCCTTCTCCAGCCGGTGCCCGGCGCCCAAGGCGGGGCTGGAGAAAGGCTACTTCGAGGTGCCGCCGGCCCCCGACTGCTCCCGTGCCCCCCGCCCCGACCCCCTGGGCGTCCGTGTCGGTCCCTCCTGCTGCACTTTAGAGAAGGGCCCCCCCAAGGACCCCCCAGCACAGAAGGTGGCTCGGATCCGGCACCAACAGCACCCCGAGGCCGAGACAGCCGAGGGCAAGCGCAAGCCCCTGGAACTGGGTGCCCTGGGCTACAGTGGGCACCCCCTGCCCCCCTGGGGGGTGCAGAGCCAGGGGCCCCCCCTGGCTGTGACAGAAGAGCAGAAGGGGGGGCCCTACCTGGACCCCTTTGGTGCGGGGCTGGTGCGGGCACAGGAGGTGCCCAACGCCCCCGACGAGGTCTCGGCCATGAAGAACTTGCTTAAGTACAGCAATGGGGCACTGCTGGGGGGACAGAAGGGCTCCCCCTTCGTGGGGCTGGCAGGCACCAAGGGCAGCTGCGCCCACCAGGACGCCAAATTCCCACCGGGGAAGGGGCAGCTGGAGCTGGAGCGGCCAGACTGTGCCCGCGGCAGAGAGCACGAGGCGCTGGGCCCCAGTGGCACCGAGGGCGAGGTGCGGCAGCCGCCCGTGGGCATCGCCGTGGCCGTGGCGCGGCAGAAGGACACGCTGGGCCGCCACGAGCCCTACGGCAACAGCAGCACCGAGGGCACCGGGCGGCAGCGGGCGGCGGCTGGAGTCAAAGGTAAGGGCTGGGGAGGGGGCTGTGGGTGGCAGGGGGATGGTGGTGCCACACTGATGCCACCATGGTGTCCCCATGGCAGCGGGCACCGCACGCCCTGTGCACCTGATGGAACTGGAGGCTGAGGACGAACGGGGCCGGCTGTGCGAGGAGCGCCTGGGGCTGCCTGGGAGGGACATCCTGCTCCAGTGAGTCAGGGGGGCTGCTGGGGAGCAGGGGGAAGATGGGAGTCCCTGAGGTGCAGGAGGGGGATGGTGGGGGTCCCGAGGTTGCAGGGAGAGAGCTCAGGGACCCTGGACATCCTTTGGGAATGCAGAGTTAGGAAATGGGATCCTTCTGGGTGTTTTTAGGGTGCAGGCGAGAGTGATGGGGTTCCTGTTGGTTCTGTTGGGAGTGTGGGGTGGGAAATGGGGATCCCAGTGGGTGATTTTTTGGGTGCATGTTGGGAGCTGGTGGTCCATGTGACTGTCTGTGGTCATGCAGGGGTGGGAGAGGGGTCCTTTTTGGGGGTGTATAGGTGGGAGGTGAATCCCTGGGGGTACTTTTGGAGATAAAGGGGAGGGTGATGCCAGTGCTGCCCCCACACTTTCTATTTCCTCTTCCTGCAGGGACAACAAGGACCTGGTGGAGTTTGCCCGGCTGCACCCGTCGGGGGGGTGTCCTGGGGAGCTGACCCCCCACCTGATGATGGCGGGGGGCTCGTCACTGCCAGCAGGGCAGCTCGGGGGGGACCCCTCTGCCCATGCCCACCCTGCGCACACACACTGGCTGCCCCGCACCCGCAGCCCCTCCATCTGGATGGGGGGGCACTCCTACGGTCAGTAGGGGGCTCTGGAGGGGCTGGGTCGGTGCCGAGCCCCCACAGGGGGGTGCTAACAGACCCCATCCCCAATCCCTGCAGGCATCGGGCACCCAGCGCTGCACCAGAACCTGCCCCCTGCCTTCCCCACCTCCATGCCCAGTGCCATGCAGCCCGTGTTCCCCCTCGCCCAGGACCCCCCTGCCCAGCTGGTCATCCTCCCCACCGAGCCCCCTGCCCACGGCACCCCACACACACTGGGTGAGGCTGGGACCTGCACTCTGTGCTGGGGAGGGGGGTCCTGGGGGCTGGGTGGGGCTGGAGGAGAGGAGATGGGGGTTGCTGGAGGTACTTTTGGGGGTTCAGGGGTGGGCAGTGGTGTTTCTGTAGGCACTGTTGGGGGTGCAGGGTGGGAGATGTGTCCGCAGTGGCACCTGTGGGTGGTACTGTGGGATTGAGGGTGCAGGAGAGGATGATGAGGAGGATAGTGGGGTCTCTGTGACTCTCTTTGGTGGTACAGGGGAGTGTGATGGGGTCTTTGCAAGTACTTTTGGGGTCTAGGCCTAGGAGATGGGGGTCCCTTCTGGTGGTGCCAGGGTCACAGGGCTGGGGTTGGACACTGCTGGGGTCTGGGGGGTGACCCTGGAGTGACTCCCCAGTTGATGCTCTGCCATCTGCAGCCGACGTGATGGACCAGGCATCGCTGTGGCCCCCCGTGTACCCAGGTCGGGGTCCCGGTGCCCACCTGCAGCACACAGGGCAGCTGTCTGTGTACCCACGATCACAGTTCCTGCGGCAGCAGGAGCTCTATGCCCTCCAGCAGCAGCAGCAGCAGCAGCAGCAGCATCGGGCAGCCCAGGCCCTCGAGATCCAGCGCCAGGCACATGGCCAGGTGCCAGGGGTTGGGGCATGTTGGAGGGCTGAGGGTGGAATGGGATGTGGGGCTGTCTGGAGGATGCAGGGCAGGGTCAAGGGTGAGCATGTGAGGCTGGATATGGGGGTTGGGGTGGGAGGTGTGGGGCAGATCTGGGTGGTGCTGGGCAGGATGGGAAGCCTGGGGATAGGCAGAGGGGCAGGGCCTGGGCAGGCATGTGGGTCAGGGTTGTAGGATGCTGAGCTGGATGGTGGGGCAGGACTCTGGGCTGCATGGAGCTGGATGGCACTGTGGGATGCAGGGCAGGGATGTGGGATGCAGGGCAGGGATGTGGGATGCCAGGCTGTGGGGCAGGGACTGACGTGTCTCGTCATTGCCTCCTACAGCGGAAGCCAGAGGAGCAGCCCCTGGAGCTGGAGGACGGGGGTCCCGAGAAGCCCCTCAAACCCTCCCACAAAGCAGTTGCCTTAAACCCCCCAGCCAAGGGCCTGACTTCGGCGGCCCCCGCGCCCCCCAAGCTGTCCCCCTGCTGCCA
>VWZD01009301.1:175987-186641 GCA_013396695.1 Sakesphorus luctuosus | reverse complement strand
CTCATCACCCTCTGCTTCCAGGACAAGAAGTACAGCCTGCGCACGGCCGACGAGCGGTACCTGCGCTGCGACGGCACCCTCGTGCCCGAGCCCGGCGCCGGCACCGGCTACACCCTCGAGTTCAAGGCCGGCAAGCTGGCNGCAGCTCCAAGCCCGGCAAAGATGAACTCTTTGACCTGGAGGAGAGTCACCCCCAGGTGGTCTTCACGGCGGCCAATGGCAGATACGTCTCCATCCGGCAGGGTAAGGGCTGCTCACCCCCTGCATCCCCCTGCCCCTTGCTGCCCCCTCCCCACACCCGTCTGCACCTTGCTGCCCCCACCTGCACCATGCACCCAACCACCCCCTCCCTGCATCCCACTGCCCAGACCAGGGTCCTCACTGCCCACCTACATACCCCACTGTCCCCCCTGCACTCCACTGCACCCTCCCTGCCTACCCCAGGATCCCCATGTACCCACAGCTCTGTGGGAGCACCCCTGGGACCCCCACCCCAGGGGGACACCCCACAGTAACAACCCCACAGCACTGCTCCTGCCTGGAGGGCACATGGGGAACCCCAGACCAGCTGCTGGAGGGGGGCACAGTGGTCCTGCCTGCCCAGGTTGGAGGGGCTGGGGTGGGAGCAGCCATGGAGGTGCAAAGGGCTCTGGGGTGTGTGGGTGTGTGTGTACACACATGCGTGTGCATGTGCAGGGCTGTGGGTGTGCACAGATGTGGGTACATGTGTATGTACGTGTGTGTGCACATGTGGAGTTCCATGGGTGTGCAAAGGCGGGTGTTTGGGGGGGTGTGCACGCACGTGTGTGTGTGTGCAAGGCCCTGTGGGTGTGCACAGAGGGGTGTGTGTGTATATACACGTGTGTGTGCAGGTCTCCATGAGTGTGTGCGTACACACGTGTGCACGTGCAGGGCTGTAGGTATGCACAGGTGTGCTCAGGTGTGTCCATGTGCACACACACACAGGTGTGCAGGGCTCTGTGCAGCACCTGTGGGTCCACACATTTGCGTGTGCACCCCACACATGATGCCCTGTGCACACACACGTGGGTACAGAGCTGTCAGATGTGACCACAGGTGAGTGGAGCCCCTCAGGGGCCCCACTCGCCCCCAGGTGCCCCCCAGGGATGGTGCCACCCCCGTGCCAAGCAGCTTAGAGCTGGGTGACGGGGGGGACCAGCTATAAATAGGGGTTTGTGACCAGATGGATACGGTGGTGACAAGCTGATTAACCAGCCCAATTAGCACAATTGTTTGCAGGAGGATTTGGAAGGAGGTGGGAGGAGGAAGAAGGTGGCTGTGGGGTAGTTGGGGGTGATGGTCCCAGTGGGATGGGTGACAATGGCTGGAGTGGGCTGGATGGCTGGAGTGGAATCAGTGACGTGGCTGGAGCAGGACTGGTGACCATGGATGGAGTGGGACCAGTGCCAATGGCCAGAGCACGACAGGTGACAATGGCTGGAGTGGGACTGGTGTGCATGGCTGGACTGGGATTGGTCCTGATGGCCAGAGAAGGATTGGTGCTGATGGCTGAAATGGGATTAGTGACAATGGCCAGAGTGGAACCAGTGCCAAGGGGCAGAGTGGGATCAGTGTCCATGGCCAAACTGAGACCAATACTGCTGGCTGGAGTGTGACCAGTGTCCATGACTGGAGTGGGACTGGCACCAACATGCACTCCCACCCCCAGGTGTCAATGTCTCAGCAAACCAGGATGAGGAGCTGAACCACGAGACCTTCCAGCTGCAGATCGACCGCGACACCAACAAGTGCAGCCTCCACACCAACACTGGCAGCTACTGGACCCTGGTGGCCCATGGGGGCATCCAGGCTGTGGCCACTGAAATGTGAGTAGGGCTGTGCTGTGGTGGAGGGTGGGCAGGTGGATTTGGGGGGACACAGCCCCTTGGTTCACCCTGTCCCTGTGCCACCAGCGCTGCCAACACCATGTTTGACATCGAGTGGCGCGGGCGGCGCGTGGCCCTGCGCGCCAGCAACGGCCGCTACGTCTGCACCAAGAGGAACGGGCAGCTGGCGGCCGTCAGCGACTCCGTGGGTAAGTGCTGGGGGCATGGGGGGCACAGGGTGACCCCCCGGGGTGCTGAGGGCCGAGTGCTGTGCAGGGGAGGACGAGGAGTTCACGCTGAAGCTGATCAACCGCCCGATGCTGGTGCTGCGGGGCGAGCACGGCTTCGTCTGCTACCACCGCGGCTCCAACCTGCTCGACTCCAACCGCTCCGTCTACGACGTCTTCCACATCAGCTTCAGCGACGGCGCCTACCAGATCCGAGGTGGGCGGGGGGCTGCGGGGCAGAGGGGCTGCTGGTGGTCTGTCCAGCCTGCACTGACAGCCCCCACCCCGGGGACTCCCCGCAGGCCAGGGGGGCAAGTTCTGGTACGTGGCGAGCAGCGGGTCGGTGTGCAGCGACGGGGACCTCTCCGAGGATTTCTTCTTCGAGTTCCGGGAGCGCGGCCGCGTGGCCATCAAAGGGAAGAACGGGCGGTACCTGCGCGGGGACCCCGCGGGGACCCTGCGCGCCGACAGCGAGTCCGTGCTGCGGGCCACGCTCTGGGAGTACTGACCCCCCCGTCCCACAGGCACCAGCCTGGCCCCCGGCAAAGGGGGTGGTGGCAGCAGCGGCACTGCCCGTGGCAGCTGTGCCCCCGGCCCCTCGACTCACAGCATTAAAGTCACCTGGATCACGCTGGGGCAGCACCGTGTCCTCCTTCCCAGCAGGATCCCCCCCTTCCCCCACCCGGGAACCCCCCACACCCCATGGAAAGGGCTGGTCTGGGTAGGCAGTGGGATCCAGGGACCCCCAGGGGTGCCACAGGGGATGAGGGGCTGGCAAAGCAACCCCACTGTGGGCGGGACCTCGAGGGGCTGCACAGGGAGGTGCAGCACGGAGTGGTCGGGGAGCCCATGGCCCCTCTGCCAGGCTGGGGTAGAAGGGGGGGTGGCAGTGGCAGCCCCCCATCCTGGCAGCTGTCAGGACCCTCCGGGAGGATGGAAAGGAACAGAGGCGGGCACGGGGTGTGCGACAGGATCGTTTTCATGGCAGACGACAGAGTTACAGACAGTGGAGCGGTGCGGGCAGGGCGGACCCCAAACACGCCGCACCAGCACGGAAATACGGGATCATTTATAGAAACAACGGGGGAGCGGAGACCCCCTCCCCTGCCCAGCAGAAAACGGGGCTCCCCCGGGCACAGCACCCTGTTTGTCCTGATCCTGAAGGCAAGGAGGCTCGGGGGGCTCAGCCCGCGGCCGGCCCGGCTCGGCACGGCCACTACACTACCACGGATCCACAAGACACGCGGCCCCGGGGGGGGCTGCCCCGGCCTGGCCGGGCTGGGGGGCGGCAGGGCAGGGCTGGGCCAGCCCAGGAGCCCCCGCTCCGCCACCGGAGCCCCGAGAGCCCCCCGGTGCTGCCGACAACACGACCACGAAACACGCACAGACACACCCCCCGCCCGGCCCACCGCCTGCCCCGGCCCTGCTCGGCGGGGTGGGGTGGGATGGGGGGCTCTCCCGTGGGTACCCGCCCCGGCCGGCGGGGTGTGGGGCGCACTGGCCGCCCCCCTGCTCACAGCAGGACCAGGCTGGGGTTCCGCAGCTGCCGGTAGATGTTCAGGAGCTTCTCGGCGGTGGCAGCGCCCTCAGCCCCCTCCTCACCCAGGGGCGGCTGGTCCCGGAGGGTCTGCGCCTCCTTCAGCAGCATCTGTGGGACGGGGTGTGAGGGATGTGGGGGGCACCACCACGGGTACCCCATGGGGAGGGGATCTGTGGGTGCCCACGGCACGGGCTCACCTCGTGGTTGGCCTGGATCTGGCGCAGATACTGCATGCGGAGGTCGGGGGGTCCCGAGCCCTGCGCCGCCTGCTCCAGCACCAGCGCCTGCGAGGAGAGAGGGTGCTGGGGGAACTGGCAGCAAACAGCTCCAGGGACCCCCAATCCCAAGAGTCCCAGTCCCAGGGACCCCCACCTCTGGGAGTCCCAACCCCAGGAGTCCCAGCCCCAAGGACCCCCAATTCCAGAGGCCCCAACCCTGGGGACCCCCAAACCCCAGGAATCCCAGCCCAGGGCACGTGACTGGCATCTCCTGGGGCTCCATAGCCCAAATGGCCTGAGCTGAGGCCAGGGCTAAGGAAGAGAGACGAGTCCATGGTTCGTGGTGTCCCTAGGCCGTGCTGGGCTGGTCTGCAATATGATGGTGCCACAGAATTGCCCCACTGCACCCCCAGGCTCCATCCCAGAGGGTCAGGGTCACCTGGGGTCCCCCTGTCCCCCAGGGCAGTGCCTGAGCATACCTGGATGCGCCGGATGACAGCGTGGTGTGTCCTGCACATGTGGGCCAGGGACAGGCTCTCCATCAGGATCTCCACAGCCTGGATGGGACCCGCTGGGCTCAGGTCATTCATGGACACCTGAACAGTGAGAGCAGCATCACTGGCACCTGGCGGGGCCAGGACCTCTCCTCACAGGCAATGGACTCCCCAGGAGGCCCTCTGCACCCCCAAACCTTCCAGCTGGACACAGACCCTCTGCCCACCCTTCCCAGGGGCAGTTGGCCCCAATCCCAGGGCCCACTAAGCCCCAGGTGAGCCCTCATAGGATTGAGCCCGGCGGGCTCAGCCACAGCAAAATTAATACTGTCATTAATCACTCCGGGGACATCCGAGCTCTCAGGTGAGAATCCACCTGCACCAGGTACCTGGGCGCCCCTCGGTGAAGTCAGCCAGGAATGCTGGGCAGAAATCCCCATTTTCCCGTGCCTTTAGAGGGGAATTCTATGTGAAATGGGGATGAGCTGCAGGAGATTGGATTTACACCCCAAACCTGGGTGTATTTTCCCCTTGTTTTCCAGAGCCAGCAGAGAAAGACCACTTCTTCCCACAGCCCAGCCCCATGCCAGGTTGGGGCACAGTGGGTGTCTGAGGCATCCACAAGGAAGCAGCAGCAGCACCCACTGCCCTGCCTGGTAGGGAAATGGGAACACTGAGAGGGGGAACACCCACATGGAGTAGGAGGGAAGTGACCACAGCCTTGGGGAAGCCAGGGCTAGGAGAAGGGATTGGGAATGCTGCCCATCCAGCCCAGCACAGGAGCCCCAGCCCCACAGATGGAAGTCAGGATGGCATGGCCATGCATCACTCCGCTCCCTGGCACCAGGAAGGAGCTGGCTTCATGGGACAGGGAGCTTCCCTGCAAGCTGACCCCTTCCTTGGTTCGGGGCTAACCCATTCCTTGCCTCTCGGACGAGCAGCTGGACGTGGCCGCCGTCAGGTGCTGTGCCACGCACTGATGCCACCTCTGTGCCGCTCAGCACCTCGGCCCCGGGGTTCTCGGCCAGCAGCCAGCGCAGCGTGGCACAGCTCAGGGAGACATCTGGGGACCAAAGGACAGGGCAGAGATGTGACATCACTGATAGCGTGTGCCTGGGGAGGCCCCTGAGGGGGCGACACAGGGCCTGTCCCACTCCCCGCTGGGACACGCTGAGCTCACTCATGGCACTGCCACTGAACCTCTGTGTGCCACCCACGTGCGGCGGTGGGGACAGGGGGGTTACACAGCTCTCTTCTCCCAAGGGAGAGGCTGTGACAGTGCCACCCTGCCAGTGCCCCTGCCCAAGGAGGCCCCACCTGGCACTCCTGGGATGCTCCTCCCCAGGGACCCACCTGTTCCCGAGGTTTTCAGGGCGCTTTTCAGCAGCTCCGAGGATACCCGGATCGATGCTGCTGAGGGGGGCAGGTTCCCCTCTGCCGGGGTTTTCCCCTCCTTGGGCTCAGTCTGTTCTTGGGACACTTTAAGAAAGGTCTCCACAGGGTCTGGGGGGGCAGGGGGGACGTCTGGCCCGGGGGGGCTGCTCCCAAAACGGAGGCACTGGAGCATGTCAATGGTGCATTGGCTGAGGGGCAGGCAGATCCCCTCTCGGTCCGGGGACAGCAGGGGCGAGTCGTCGGGCAGGAAGTCATCCAGGTCCTCAGAGGAGTCGGAGCCGCTGCCCAAAATATCCCTCAGACTGTAGTAGAGGGCACAGGAGATGGTCAGAGGCAGGTCCAGCTTGGTGTCCGCGGCGGGGCCGAGGGGCATCGTCAGCTCTCGCTTGTTCCCGGGGAGCAGCTGGTCTATGGGGAAGGTGAAGGTGGTGGCCGAATCCATGGATTCCTCCTCTAAGGCACAGGGGCTGGCCAGGAGCTGGACACAGAGGGTCCAGCCCTCCTCCAGGCTGTACTCGCTGCAGTTTTCCAGCAAGCAGGAGATGGTGACGGTGTCCTGGAGCAGGAGGCAGCTCCAGTTGGCAGTGACAGTGCAGGCGATGGGCTTGGGGCCCTTGTGGCTGGAGAGCAGCGCTGCGCTCACATTCATCACCTGGTTCAGGCTGGCCAGGGCTCGGTTCCTCTGGTCCACAGCCTTCTTCAGGAAGGACACTCTGCAAGGACAACATGACAGGGATGAAATGGCAGGAAGGACATCGGGACAGAGCTGGGAGTGGTGCTAAAGGCTGTGTACCACCATTGCCGAGCCAAGCAGTCTCTGGCATGATCCCAGTGCCCAGAGCTACCACAGGAACCTCCCAGCTCCTTTGCCAGGGCAGTCCCACATCCATGTTCCCACCAGAGCTGACCCTGTGGAGCAGCTCTGGACAGCCAGGCCCTGGGAATCCCCCTGTGGTGGGAAGGGGAGCTTGCCCACACCCCCTCCCAATGCACAGACAGCCATGGAGACAGAGGCACGTGCCTGCCCTGCCTGTTATTGCCAGCTTGGCATGCATGACAGGCACCTGGCACCCTGCCTGTGCCACCTTCTGCTGCCATGGCTGCTGCTGCCAGCCCGCCCACAGTGCTGGGGATGGCTGTGCCGTGGGGAGGGGACTGCCCTCCAACACTGGTTTTATGTTACTGAGCTTGTAGGGGCTTTCCAGCCAGAAATGTATAATGTTGGAGCGGTTCTCCAAGAGAAAATCTCTGAGACAGTTGGGGTTGTTCAGCCTGGAGAACAGAAGGCTCCAGGGAGACATTAAGAGCCCCTTCCAGAGCCTAAAAGGGCTCCAAAAGAGCTGGAGAGGGTCTTTGGACAAGGGCCTGGAGGGACAGCACAAGGGGGAATGGCTTCCCACTGCCAGAGGGAGGGGATAGATGGGATATTGGGCAGGAATTCCCGGCTGTGAGGATGGTGAGGTCCTGGCAGAGGTTCCCCAGAGAAGCTGTGGCTGCCCCATCCCTGGAAGTGTCCAAGGCCAGGTTGGATGGGGCTTGGAGCAACCTGGGCTGGTGGGAGGTGTCCCTGCCCATGGCAGGAGATGGAATGAGATGAGCTTTCAGGTCCCACCCAAACCATTCCATAATTCCATGATTCGTTACTGCCAGAGACCTGCACAACCCCAGCTCGGTGCCTGTGTACCCCTGTACCTCTCCGAGGTGTTCCCTATCCCAGACAGCAGCTCCTTGATCCTCCGGCCGATCTCGGCAGGTGTCAGCTCCACGTCCGGCTCCTCGGGGCTGCACAGGCCACACGACACGAGGCTGCCCTTGGCTGACAGCGCCAACAGCTCCGACTCACCTGGGGGCACACACGGGGCTGGGCAGGTGTGGGGGGCCAGGAAGGAAGTAGGGGCTTCCTGGATGGCTGAGGGTGGGGCTCAGGGGGCACGGGGACCAGGATGCCACTGCCTTCTCAAGGCAGTGGAGTGTGATGGAGACTGGGCACAGACCACCAGAGCACCCCCAGGTCACATGCAGCCCCCCAAGAAGGGACATCTGTCCTCTCTGTGCTGGCCTGCAGCCAAGGCCAGCAGCACCTGGGAAGGGTCACAGCTGCCACGCAAGGTCCCTGCTGGTGGCACAGGCAGCTCAGCAAGTCCAGACAGTGCCATGTCCAGACTTTTTGGAGTGAGCCTCATCCCAGCTGGCTTGGGGCTGTCCCGGGCTGCCCCTGTGTAAGGGACCCAGTGGAAGGATTGGGAATGAGCAGGGAAGAGCTGGACCTCTCCCTGAGTCACACTGGACAGGAGTGACCCACAGAACCAAAGGGAACCAACGAGGACAAAGAATAGAGCCCAGCCTGACCATGCACAGAGCTGGAGGGAGGGGATAGGTGGGATCCTACCCCACTGCCCCTCACTGCCCCCCAGTACCTTCTGAGGCCCGAGAGGACAAGGAAAGAGCCACAACACTACAGATACTCAAACTGGCGGGGGACAGGACAGGGGGCAGGACGCCAGCGCTGCTCTCCGTGTCCTCGGGGTCCGAGGATTCTGCCGCCCGGTCCAGGTCGACGGCGGAGATGTCCGAGTGGGTGCTGTAGTACATGCGGCTGCCGCTGCCGCAGGCCGCGCACAGGATGGGCCCACGCAGGGAGTACTCCCGGAGCTCCGGCACCGTCGCCTCCTCCCGCTGATCCGCCTTCACCGCCACCATCTTCCCGTAGTGGCCCACGGCCACCACGCAGTCACAGCCGGGCTCGCCCGGTGGCGGCTCATCCTCCTCGGCGTCATCGGCCGCGCGGCGCTCCGTGCGCAGGGCCCCGATGAACACGATGGGCTCCTCCAGGTGGTGCAGGATCTTCACGGGCGGGTCTGGCGTGGACACGTCCCGGCAGCCGTCGGTGGCGGGCGAGGAGCTGAGCGCCTTGAGGGGCACGGAGCAGAGCTGCCCGTCCGGGAACCCGCACAGGATCATGGGCGACTCCAGCATGGCGGCGTCGATGCCGAAGAGGAGGCTGAAGAGCGGCTCCTCCAGCACGAAGCCCCCCGAGCACCACAGCCCCTCGGCGCCGGGCGCGGCCGCGCAGCACAGCACGGGCAGGAAGCAGGAGGGCGGTGCGTCCTCCCCGTCCCCTGGCGCGGAGCCGGGACAGAACTCCACCTGGCTGACCTGCCGGTACGGGGGCCCGTCCTGCTCCGGGCGAGGCAGCTCGTGCAGCCGCATCCACCACTTGCCCTCCGCCTGGGACAGTGTGATAACGAAGGTGCTGAGCAGGGTGAACATGCTCAGGCTGGCGTCGGGGAAGATGCAGGAATCCGCTTCCACCGGGAACACGCCGGAAGGGCCGTGGCTCTCTTGGCCGTCGCTGTCCGTCTGCTCCATTAACCTTCAGGAAAACAGGGAAGAGCTCTGAGCCAAGCCATGGGGAGAAGCCAGCGTGTCCCTTGGCCGCCTCCTCGCCTGGCCATGGGAAAGGAGCTCCTGCAGCACAGCTTTTAGCACCAGGGAAGAGACAGGAATTCTGTGAGAATGAAACAGGACCAGAGTCCCCAGACCTCGTCGGGACAGGGGATGTCCTGGCTGTGCAGGCACTGGATCTGGCTGGGCCGTGTTTGCCAGAGGCTGTGCATGTGTGAGGCAGACGGGATGACCCTGGGCAGCTGGAGATGGGGATGGGGACAGGGATGGGGGCTGGAGTGCTCCAGCATGGAGGGTTTGCACCCCCAGACTCAGGGGCAGGATCTGGAGAGAGTTCGAGCCTCACACAGCCCCGAATTCCCACGGTGGGAAGGGGCAGCCCTGGGAGCCCAGGGATATGGACACAGTGCTGTTCCCAAGGGTGACAGACACCCTGGGAGCCCGGGGATAAGGACACAATGCTGATTCCCAAGGGTGACAGACACCCTGGGAGCCCAGGGATAAGGACACAGTGCTGATCCCAAGGGTGACAGACACCTCACCTGCTCTGCTGCTCCAGGGACACACAGTAGATCCCACTGTGGGCACACAGGATGTAGAGCTGCCGGGGCTGGGGCAGCAGCTCCACATGCCACACCTGGTCAGGGCAGCGGAATACGGCCTGGGGAGGGGGCACAGAACCAAATGTCACCTCCCACGGCACCTCCCACAGCACCTGCAGGGGTGGCAGGGACGGGGGCTCCCTGCAGGGAGATCCAAAGCAATTTCCAGGGACAAGTGGAGCCCTGGGCAGCACCCGGGTGGGTTTCCCGGGGCTGGGCCGGGGGCTGTGGCAGCCTGTCAGTCCTGCTCCCTGGGGGAAGGCAGGCAGGGATCAGGGAGCTGCTGCTGCTCTACTTTGCAGAGCGGGAGCGCAGTGTGGGAGGCACAGCCCTCTCCTACAGCGGTGCAGCTCTTAGAAATGATAATCAGAGCAAATTAACAAAGGCAGCGGCGTGTCAGTCATTAGTGACAGCGGGACGACAGCCAGGCCTGGGGGAGCGGGAACAGGAGCCCCTGTGCTGGGGGGAACGAGCCTGTGGGGTCTGACCCCACGTGTGTGCCCCTGGACTGGCAGAGGGCACAGCTGGCAGCACCCCCAGACCTCACAGGGACGGGCAGGGGGGCTGGTGCTGCTCGAGGGGGCGGTTTGCTGGGGGTCCTGACGGACCTGGACGTGACTGGTGTCCCCAGCGTGTCCCACCGGATGGGGGTCCCAGCGTGGAGCCCCCCCTGCCCCCCAGGCCCCTCACCTTGAGCACTTTGCCCTCCTGGTCGTACACGTAGACGAACTCTGAGCCGTTGGAGAGGTAGATCTCGTTCTCATGGCACAGCACCCGGGGCTTGCCCGCCGCCAGCCCCCCCACCGGGCAGCAGAACCCGGCCAGGTAATCCACCCTGTGCCCCACCTGAGCCATGGCGCCGGCTGGGGGGACACCAAGCCCCGGGGGTGTCAGGGCACGGGGCAGCTGAGCCCAGACCCCCCGAG
>VWZD01009301.1:158352-175227 GCA_013396695.1 Sakesphorus luctuosus | reverse complement strand
CGATACAGGTCGTGCAGGGCCCCCGATAGCGCCGGGATCCTGCGGGGGCAGCGGGCTCAGCAGCGCGGGGACCCCCCGAGCCCGCCCGGGCCCCCCGGGGCTCACCTGCCGTAGTCGGGCAGCACAGACTGGTGGTCCGACAGCAGCAGCGCCCGCAGCTGAGACGTGATGGCGAATCTCCAGTTGTCCAGGACCAGCGTCAGGTTGGCACAGCCCCTGGGCAGCGGCCTCTGGGCTGGAGGGGCGCGGTGGGACCACCGGCAGGACCCTCGCCCGGGACCCCTGCCCGGCCCCGCACCTGCCCCTGCCCCGACTCGCCCCCCCGCGGGAAGGGAAGGGCAGGGGGTCCCGAGGGGTGGGAATTACCCTCTCCCGCTCCGTCCCACGCCGCCGGGCGCTGCCTCAGCCTGGCCGTGCTCCCCAGCGCCGGGAACAGCAGCAGGGGCGGCAGCAGCAGCAGCAGCCGGGCCATGGCAGGGCCGTGTCCCCGCGCTGTCCCCAGGGCTGTCGTGTCCCCGAAGGCCGAGCTGGGCACGTGCCACCTCTCCCCGCTCCTGCTCCTGCTCCTGCTCCGCTCCCGCTCGCCGGGATGTGCTGCCCGGCTCTGGCTCCTGCGGCTCCAGCGGCTCCCGCTCCCCCGTCCCAGGCTGGGCTGGCGCCGGGCCCGGCCGGGCTGATTGCAAACAGACCGCGGACACAGCGCGGACACGGATCCCGCCGGGAGCGCGGGGCATTCCCGCCTGCCAGCCTGGGAGTGCAGGTGGCACAGCAGCAGGAGCAGGGCCCCTGGATCCTGCTGGGAATGGGGAGCATCCCGGCCCCATCCCAGCACAGATGATGGAGTGCAGGTGGCACAGTGCTGGGGCACAGCCTCCCCCTTTCCCATTGGGAATGCAGAACACCCCAGCCCCATCCCAGCCCAAGGCAGGGAGCACTGAGGCAGGCACTGGGGTGCAGCATCCCCCCTTTCCCATTGGGAACGTGATGCATCCCAGGACAGGCGATGGAGTGCAGGAGGTTCTGGTTTGAGGTGCTTTTATTCCATGTTACTCGCAGCCCCTGGGCCCGGGCCCCCCACCACTGCACCCCCAAACCCCAGCACACCCAGGGAAAAGCAACCACAGCCCGGAGCTGGGCGCTGGGATGAAGCCTTCGGACAGCCCCAGCCAGGGGCAGCGGGGCCAGAGGGGCCCTGCCCTGCTGGAGACCAGGACACCTTGTCCTGGAGCAGGATGGGGCCTCCAGCCTGCCCTCTCATGAGAGGACACGGGGCAGTGCCAGTGCCACTGGGATTGAACCAGAGCCACAGGGCAGGGGGCTCCAGGACAGGAGATCTCCATCATCCACTGCCCCCTCCCCTGCCCAGCTCAGTCAGGGGCTAAAAAGGGAGTGTGGGGGGGTGGGCAAGAGCCCTGAGCCCCAGCTCCAACCAGGACACACTCCAGAGGGATGAGGGCATGGGGGAAGGAAGGCACCGTCTCCCAGGATGTGCCAGGGGTGAGGTGGGTGCCCAGGTTACGTGGCTGTCCTGTCACCCCTTCCCTGGGAGCCCAACCATGCTCGGTGGGGTGACACAGCCCTGGAGGGGACGCCCCTCCTGCAGTCCCACGGGGTGCTACAGTTCACCAAGTGGTGCCAAGCTGAGAGCTGGCACATGCCCACCCTGTGTCTGGTGTCCTGGGGTGCCCGTCCTGCTCCAGGAGTGCCAAAGCCACCTGCTCACTCTGCCAGGGCAGACAGAGCTGTTGGGATCCAGGCACCCCGATGGGCAGGGAATGGGAGCAAAGCTGCAGGCAGGGAGATGCCAAAGCACCCCCTCTCCTTGGGTGGGAAGTGAGCACAGACACCCTCCTCCCGAGCCCCCCAGCCCCCCCAGGGCAGGGTGGCAGCAGTGGGGGTGGTGAGGGGCCAGCCTGGGGCACGGGCTGAGGGGAAGCATCAGTTCTCCGGGCTGGGAGCACCAAGCAGCTCCGGGATGGCCCCCAAAAGGGAGCAAAGAGTAACTGGGGGGCTGGAGCCACCCCGTGCCCGGCTCCGCAGCCGGAGCTGGAAGCTGCAGGGAGGAAGGGGAGGGACAAGCACCGCGCCGGCTGCTCCGGGGAGGCTCGGGGCGGGAGTGGGGCTAGGAACGGGGCAGGCTGCACATCTCGCAGTGGTCCGTGCCCGGCTGGTTCATGAAGGTGCAGTGCTGGCAGGGCCACATGGCTGCGGCCACGGCGTGCGATGGGCCCCCCATGGCGCCGTATTCCTGCAGCCCCGAGAGCGGGACCCCCACCGTGCCTGCGGGAGAGAGCCCAGGGGAGCGCTGGGACCCCCCTGCACAGCCCACCCACAGCCCCCCATCACCACCCCTGTCCCAGCCCTGGGAGTGTCCAAGGCCAGGTTGGATGGGGCTTGGAGCAACCTGGGCTAATGGAAGGTGTCCCTGCCCATGGCAGGGGGTGGAATTAGATGCGTTTTAAGGTCCCTTCCCACCCAAACCATTCCATGATCAAGGAACAGCTTTCCTCCCGCCTGAGCCTCCAGCAGCCTCTTTTGTGGCTTGGGAACAGGCCCCAGGCAGCTTTGCCAAGGAAGAAGGGACCCCCCTGCCCCAGGGATCCCCCTCTTACTGCAGAGCTGCTCGATGGTTGCCCACTGCTCGGATTTTTTCCAGGTCTGTGCAAGATCCTCATTTTTGGTCCTCACGGCTTCCAGCAACAAGCTGATGCTGTCCTGGAGGCCACAGGAGGGAAATGAGCACTGGGGACCCCTCCAGCGTCCCACTGGGGGCTGTAACCAGGGTTGTGCTCCCTGCCCTCCTTCCCCAGCATAGCAAGGCAGGGCCCTGAGTCTGAGCTGGTTCCCCCTTCTGAAATCCTTGGGATGCCCCAGTTTATGTCTCTGCTCTGCCAGCAGTCAGACAGACCCCCATACCCGAAAAGATTCCTCTCCTCCGCTTCCAGGAGGTATCACCTACTGCTCTGGGACAGTGTGCCAGCACTGCACACCAATCCCGACTCCCAGAGGGGCAAACCCTCCATGCTGGAGCACTCCAGCCCCCATCCCTGTCCCCATCCCCATCTGCAGCTGCCCAGGGTCATCCCGGTTGCCTCCCACATGTGCAGCCTCTGGCTCACATGGCCCAGCCGGATCCCACTGGGAAGCTCCGGCAGTGCCAGGGCAGCCGCCAGGCCCCCGTGCCCGGCCAAGGGCAGCAGAGCTGCACAGCCAGGACACTGCCGGGCTCGCCGCGGTCTGGGGGCTCTGCTCTTGTTATTGTTCCCACAGAATTCCTCATTCTGAGATAATTTTTAAAATGTTTCCAGCCCTGGGACATGCAGCCAAGTTGGCTCTGGAATCACGTGGACAACCACCCCCCTCAGTGCTCCCTGCAGCTTGGGGGCTTTAAAAAGACTTTAAAACTTTTTTACCCTTCTCCCAACAGCTCTGCTGGGAAGCAACAGGACCCACCCAGGGACACGGGATGGCAGGAATGGTCACACCCCCCCACCTGAGGGACCCCTGAGGAGATGAGGGACTGGGGGGATGGATGGGGACAGGACCCTCCCCACCCCATTACGTACCCGCAGAGGCATGACCTCATTTGTGACCAGGAAGAGGAGCAGATGGAAATCAGAAATGATGTCTAGGAAAATGGAGGATGTGTTTTGCGACAGGTATGTGGCCAAGCTGTGGAAGTCCTGGAGAGAGGGGACAGTAATGAAGAGAAGTCAGTTCCTATTTGGATCCACTAGCAGACATTTCTGTTGCCTCTGGGCATTGGTTGCAATGTGCAGGGATGATCCCAAAATCACATCCCAGCTAACAACTTCTAGAGAAAAGGATCGTTACACCCACACCAGCTCTTCCCAACGGACCCCAGCACACACAGAGCTGCTCTCAGATCCAAGAAGTGCTGAGTGGAGCCAGGCAACTCCAGGCCTGCCTCTACAGACAAGTGGCAGAGGGGGAGGGAGCAGCTCCTTCCTCTCCATTCTCTGCCCTGGCCTCTTGCAGGAACAGCACTCTGTGCTTTAAAATTCCAGCCAGGAAAAGGTAGCGCTCTGGGAGCAGGAACAGACCCCAGTTTCTCTCCTGTTTGTGGGGAGAAGTGAGTCTGTGGTGTCACTGTGGGTCTGAGGCACCTCAACCCCTCTGGGGCAGCCTGGGAGGCGCAGGGAGCCCTGAACCCATCACGGAACACCCGGCTGGCAATCGGCATTGGCATGCAGACACTGCTCTGAGCAGGAAGGAGTTTGGCAGCTGCACCGGGAAGGGGTGACTTGAGGGCACAGCTGTCCCTCTGCAGATGTCAGTGAGCACAAGGGAGGCAAAGCTCATCCCTGTGGAACCAGCTCTGTCAGGAATCCATCCTCACCTGAGTTTCTCCCAGCACATCGCGGTTCTCAATGGGGAATGGATTTTGAGAAATAGAAAAAGTGTAGACTGGATCCTTGGGGAAAGTTGTAGTAATCTAAAAAAAAAAAATCCAAGGAAGGATGATCAGAGGCCAGTGGGATATGGGAAGCAAGCCTCAGGATAGCCAGGAGTAGCCATGGCTATGATCCCAGCTCAGCCCAACAGTGAGGGATCCTGAAGGGATCTGATGGCTTTTAATTTAATTTAAATTGATATCCCCATGGCTCCCAGCAGTTGTTTCAAAGGAAGCTGGAGCGACATGGATGGAGCTTGGTCTCACAGATGCTACGGAGACCATCCCTCTCTGCACAGGTTACTGGGATACAGCAATCCTGACACAGCCAAGGCCTGTACCAGGCAGCTGCTGCTAGGAAGGGATCCTGGGGGCATCCTAATGCATGTTCCATCCCTCTGTTTTCATCCCAGGGACACCCCAGATATCCCAGGAACAGGTGCCTTCACTCCTGCAGGAATCCCTGTGCTCTGGTGCTGCCTGTGCCAGGGGCAGCTGGAACAGAGCAGTTGCTCCGGGTGGATGTAATCGTTGTTGGCAACACCTTCAGCTCCAGCAATATCATCTGTCATCCCAATTATTTGCTTTCCTGCCTTCCACACTGTAAGTTTGCTTCCCAGCCCCAGGGCTGAGCTGAGCTGTGCCTGGCAGCAGCTCTGCTCCAGCCAAACTGTGCCAGAGAGTGAATTCCCTCTTCCAAGAAAAGGCATTTCTGGACAACCTGCTGAGTCACTGGAAGGAGATGGATCCCTAATTGCTGCCCCGAGACAGGCAGCTGGAGTTTCCTCCTCAGGCAGTGCCTGGCACACAGATCCATGGGGCAGCTGCTCCCTGGCCGTGTGGCTCCGTGCCAGCTTGGGGCCCTGATAGAGCACCAGGCAGCCCCTTCCTGGGAAGCAGAAGTGTGCCCTGGCACCACACTGACCCTCGGGGCAGGCCAGCCACCACCATAACAGGAAGGAATGCCTGGCAGCAGTGGGAAGAGGAGGATGGTCTGTCTCAGCAATCACCTCCAGTGGGGATTTCAGAGGTGAGTGAAGGTTTGCTCTGCCCTGGCCATCTCCTGCAGGAGGCAAACACTATGGAATACTCACGTCTATGATGAGGTACTCGACTGGCAGCGGGCGAGCCAGCTGGGTGATCTCATTCCCAAACTTGTCTATGTCCTGAAAGAGAAAGAGTCAGATTATTCCTGAGCATGGAAGTGGTGTGAAGCCCAAGGGATTCTGCCCTGGAGATGCCCACACTGAGCTCTGGCAGATCACTCAGGGTGGAAAAGAACCCAGCTGGGTGGTGCAGGGCTGCCCAATTCCCTGTAGCTCCCTGGGGCTGGAGGTCTCTGTAATTCCAGGATCTCTGGAATCAGGATCTCTGTTTCCTCATAAACCACAGGAGTGTGTGGTCACAAACCACCTTGGGCTTGTCCCACACAGGAGAGGGACCTGGAATTATCTAAGGAGTGTAAAGCAAGGTGTGATTCTTGGGGTTGTTGGACTTGATGATCCTTGTGGGTCCCTTCCAGCTCTGGATATCCTATGATTCCATGATTCTAAATGCCATTTAAGCAGCAGCTCTGTCCAAAAAAGGAGGGACAGGCCACATATGCCTCCTGAGCCAAGGCAAACCTGCCTTCCTGCAAAGACAGGAGTCCCTCACCCAACTCTTCACCTGGGAACTGGGAATCCAGGCACTTTCTCATGGCCAGACCCTTAGAACCAGCACATCCCACGGCGTAAACTTGTTTTGCTTTGCCAGAGGAAGGGAACATAAAGTTTAATTAGGGAGACAAACGGCCAGCATATGTTCATTAATCATAACCTGACAATTAGACGTGATTGATGTCAAACACGCCGAGTTCAAACGGCGCCTCGGAAATAAATCCCGGAGAACTGACACTTTTCATTAAAGATTCCGTACAAGGGGGTTGTGTTTTCTACCTAAATCATCACTTAACGTGGTATAAATCATTCATTGAGCCCCACATAAATCATACACCCATAATTTCCAGTCAGAGTCTCTATATTGGAGTTTCCATGGACTCAGTGGCTGGAGCCAGACCCAGGGGTGTCCCCCCAAAAGGCTGTGAGTCCCACTCTTCCAGGGGGTCCTGAGTGGGATGGGAGCAGCACTTGGGCTGAGCCAGGGAGTGCCGTGCAGGGACAAGCTGCTGACTCTCTCCTTTCTCCCTCCCCTTTCTCCCAGCCGTGTTTTCTCCTGGAGAACTCCACTCCCCCACTCTCCCTGGTGTTTACACAGCACAACTATGTGAAGAAGCAGCCAGCGCCATCCCGCTCTCCCAGTACTCCCAGTCAGACCTCGCCCCAGCAGGCTCCAGCATGCTGCTCCCCTCCAGGCACAGCCCTGCTTCCCGACCCCCTCCCCAAGCACCCCCTGTCCCCAGGAACTGTTCCCTCTCTAGAAAAAACACCCTCTCCCTTCCAGTCTTTGAAGCTCCTTTGAAAAGCAATTCTGATAAGGATCTTTGCTCCTCGAACATGACAGGTTGTTGGGAGCTCATGGCCTCAGATCTCTCTGGCTCTGACAGGAGCAGGAGGAGCTGTGGAGCCTTTTTTGGGAGATCACAGGACCCCAGAGCCAACCTGCTCCTAGATCTCAGTGATACCACAAGAGACAGGAATCAGATCCAATCAGCTTCCCAAACACAATCCTGCTCCTGCAAGAAGGGACCTGCAACAACTCACGCATAATTAGCCCATCTGGAATTCATTTTCCAATCTAATTAAGTTCTAATATGCAGAAACATTTTTCCAGCACCTGTTGGTCTTTAATCTCCCCCTCTGGGGATTTCCATGTTAAATGCCTGCTTTTTCATGGCATGCTGCTGAGGCCTCCAAGACATCCACAGACTAGGACCTCACTCCTCCTGAGCCAAGGACACGTCCCAGTCCTGATAGAACAGCCCCCCAAACACTGACATTCCTCTCCCACCCCCATGGATCATTTAACTACGTTTTAAATGAATATCAAGTTGGGAGAATTGTTGGGAGAAAGATCCTTATCCTGTACTTGGCATCACCAGGCCCCCACCAGTGCCCTGTTACTGCTGGAGCCCGAGACCTGCAAAGTCCAGTGGCACTCAATCCAAAGGGAGTAGAGGAAGGGGTTAACAGAGCCACAAGTGTTTGGCTCCTGCACAAAAATCCATCACCACGGCCTGGAGGGTCTGGACAATGAGTTATCCTGGTGGAGATTGCATCAGGGCTGGGAGTAGAGCCTTTAAAAACACAGTTTGGATGCAGGACTTCCACAGGGATGAGGATGAACAGGGTGAAGGACGAGAGCACAGCCGGCATCACACACCTTGGTGGGATGGAAACGCTCCTGGGTGGCCTCGGGATTATCCACAGAGGGTGAGGGGAGCAGCCAAGTGAGGAGCCTGGGCAGGTGTCAGCCAGGAGGGAGGCTCTGGAGGCGCATCCCAGGGCTCGACAGCCGTGAGCATCCCACGCCAGCAGCATCCCATGCTGTGAGCATCCCACATCCCACGCCGTCATTCCCAACCTGTTCCCGGCGCTGAAGGCACGGTGGAGCTCAGCAACCGTCTGTCCTTCCCGTGTGGGAAGAAATCCCAGCCTTGCTCTTCCCTCTGCCACTTCCAGGTGCTCTGCTGGGCGGTCCTGTCCCTCGCACGCAGAGCGTGGCTGAGGCACAGAAACAAAGTGGCTTCTCCAAGAGCAAGCGACAGGTCAGGGTGCGCTGAAACCCTTCCCAAGAGACTCCTGGTGAGCTAATCCAGCATCCTCCTCCCCGGAGCAGCCAGGACATTTAAGGCTAAGGCAGCTCGTGGTGGGAGGGCAGCCAGGGAAGTCCTTCCCTGTTAGTGAACACTCCCTGCAGCCTGACTCTCCCTGGGAAGAGGATTTCCAGTGCCATGGAAGGACAGCCTGGCTCAGAGATCCCGCTGGGCTCTAATAAAAGCAGGGCCCTGGCTTGGGGCTGTCCCAGGGCAGGATGGGACACATGTCATGGTGCCAGGCCAGGGCTCAGACATGGCTCAGCTACTCTGAGTGCTTGGAGCACGTGTGGGACTTGAGGGCAAAGGGCTCTTGCACAACACTTGCAAAGGGCTTTTGTCTTTTACCATCCCAAAGGAACTCTGGGGGAATATGAAACCATCCCAAAGAAACTCCACAGGGACCTTAAGGCAGCTGCAATTCACTGTGAGGATGGTGGTGACGTTGTCATGTTTGCACTGACCTGCCACAAATACCAGTGATAAGAGACAAAGCCAGCCAGTCCTCAAATCCAATTATCCAAGGGTTTTAAGGGTCTGTAAAACAGAGATCTCTTCTCCCACTGTTGGAGCAGTTCAGCACTGCCACAGCACCACAGAGTTCCTGGGCCAGAGGACTGGGAGGAGGGGACAACGGGGTGCAGGCAGGGAGGGATCCCCCCAGCTGGGGCACTGAGCACCCCCACAGTGCTGAATAATCAACTCAAGGTACATTCTTAGTTAAATCCAAATCAATCCAGCTGTTTTCCAGAACCAGATGGACAGAGGAGGCTGCTCGAGAGCAGAAGATGGGACGGAAAATGCTCCTATGGAACATTCAGACGAGCTCACCCTCATCCAGCAGAGACACTGGGTGAAGTGGCCATTGCAGCATCATCATCTTCACTCACAGATTCTTTACCCCAGCCTGTGTCTGTGTCTTGACAACATCAACTCCCTCACGAGTTCCGTGTGTTGAGCTCTCCACGCAGCACGTGCTGGCTGTGAAACGTTCCAGCTGGAAACGCTGCACTGTGATGCTTCTCAGGCACCCCGGGAGGCTGGGGGGGATGTGTCCTTCCTCCTGGCTAACTACCTGGGGAGGCACTTCAGAGCACTGTAACTTGTACTCACAGTCCCCAAACCCCTCAGCTTCCACCCTGGAGCAGAGTTCTCGCCTTCCCGAGCCAGGAGGAACAACAGCCGTGCATCCAAAGCCAATTCCACGGGGGTGGCTCCTCAGAGCAGCCGGCGAGGGGCCAACACAAAGAGAATGGTAAAGAAATACAGAAATCACACAGCTGGAGGCTCAGGAAAACCACAGGATAACGCCAGTGCCATCAGTTTTCCCATTTCCAAGGGAAAAAAGCAGCACCTTCTCCCATTCAGAAGCCTGAGGTGAATCCACTGGCCCTGCTGTGGATCCAAGTTCCATGGATCCTGCCTCACATCTGGCTGCTCTATAAATACATCCACACTCCACAAATATCAGCCTCCTGGTCCTCATCCAATTAGACTTAATTTGTAGAGTTCCTTTCATCCTAAAGAGCTTTTCAGATGGATACTATATGGAAATATACATGGACTTTGTACCAGCAATGGCTATGTAGTCGCTACTCCCCAAAACTGGTTTGGGGGAAGAGGGGACAAAGGGTGAGCAGGGCACTGGACCCCAAAGATTCCATCCTGGCCTGCCAGATTCTTTTCCCTCCTGGAGTTCACCAAGGCTTGGACAGGGCTGTTGTCACCACCCCATGAAGGATGAAGTTGTGTCTCTGACCTCAAACCTTGCACATTTAATGGGACCCCAAAGGTTTCCCAAGCCAGGAGTGACTAAGCTTTACCCAGCTTTAAGAACATTCTGAAAAAATCAAGGGATCCTGGAGCCAAACTCGTTTAAGGCTGAGGGATAATCCCACCTGGCAGAGCCATCCTTGAGCACTCCATGCAAACGGCAATTAGGCAGAGAAGTTCTGAAACATGAAATCAGCTGCAGCCTGACCCAGTGAATCAGTGGTTCATGGAAATTTCCACGGAAGGCTGGAGCCATCCGTTCCCATTTTGTTTATCTCCCTGCTTCAGATTATGGGGGGGGAGTGAAGCCCTTATGGGAACACCCACCAGCTTCCTGCTGCTCCCAGCACCCCGGGTGGCCCACATGTGGGACACAGACCTGCGGGACCTCCTGCGAGGCTGCCCCAGTGTGGCACAGCCCGGGCTCCTGGGAGCGGGATCGGGGCACGCCAGGAGATGATCTCATCCTCCTCACGTTCGGGGCCAACCTTTGCACACCCGAGCGCTGCTGGATCTTAATCGGTCCCGGCTTATCAGCTCCGAGGAGGAAGCTGCCTGCTCTGGAGACAGGCAGGCATTCCACAGACACTCCCTCTCCAGCACTGGATTCATCCCAGAGGTGTTCCTTGTTTCCAGGTGGGGCCAAGCCAAGCTGGCACTCTGGCATTAATGGGTGGGGGGACGATGAGGTCTCTCAGGGAAATCAGCACTTCCCAACCTCAGGTTCAGGACACGCAGGGACAGCCTGACCAGCTCCATTCTCGTTGCTGGTGCACAATCTGCTCGTTCCAGTCATGCCAAACGAAGGCAGCTTTCCTTATCCTGTGCTCTTCAAGGGACAGCTTTAATACAGGCAGCAGGAGCAGACACGACAAGTAGGAGATAAGTAACGGGTGATGGATGGCTAATTAGCTGGCGAGCAGTGTCATTAATTAATTCCTCTGTCCCTGCTCACGGGGCACCAACAGCCCGTGCTGGAGCAGCAGCACTATCAGCATCCACAGGGAGCCAGATCCAGAGTGCCTGACTCAGCCCCGCAGGCACACGAGAGGCTGAAGGTCTCCAGAAACAAGTGTCAAGGGAATAAGGACACTCCATCCATCACCCACAGACCCAAAGGGCAGCAGGGAGGGACCAGCTGTGACACCCCAAATAGTCCTGAGACCCCTCCTGCAGTGCTGCATTCAGTGCTCAGCACAGGAATGATGTGGAGCTGCTGGAGTGAGTCCAGAGCCAGGTTGGACAGGGCAACAACCTCGAACAACCTGGGCTGGTGGAAGGTGTCCCTGCCCATGGCAGGGGATGGAATGAGGTCGGCTTTAAGGTTCCCTTCCAACCCAAAACATTCCATTACTCTGCAAAGTGAGAACATTTTGGATCTGCTCCAGGTGTGCACATATCCCGGGCTGCTCCTCAGGACTGGTGGTGGGATCCAGGGGCACATCCCAGTGCAGCCCTTACCTTGTAGAACACGTCAGGCACGTACTGCTCACTGCTGGACTCCTTGGCATAGCCCAGCTCCGGCGCGTCCCGGCACGGCAGCAGGCACTCGTCCCGCACCAGCGCCATGCACTGGTTCGACACCTGGTACCCCTCAAAGTGCACCTGGTTGTCAGGACCACCTGCAGGAGGAGAGGATGGTGAAAAATCCAGAATCACTGAGGTTGGAAACGACCTCCAAGATCATCGAGTCCAACCCACACCCAATCCCCACCCTGTCACCCAAACTCCACAGAGTGTTCCCTGAACACTTCTGGGGTGAGGGCTCCATGTCACAACCCTCTCCATCAAGAAATTCTTCCTGAAAATCCTGCATGGGGGGGTGATTTCCCCTGTGTAACTCCGAGGGAAACTGGAAGCACAGCATTGAAGTTGGACTCGATGATTTTGGAGCTCTTTTCCAACCTTAACAATTCCAAGACTCCACGATTAGACTAGAGGGCCTTGCTAACAATGACAAACCCTGAGATGAAGATGCTGGCGCTGCTGCTTTGGAAGAATTTTAGGCAAGAATTCCCTCTAAGCTCCACATTTCTTTAGGCACACACAGTTCCAGAGCTATCCCAACAGCACAGACCGAGGGGACAGCAGGAATGCTCTGCCAAGAGTTCCAGGAGGGAGAAGTTTCCCTTTTGGAGGCTCTGACAGCATCAACCTCCCACCACCCTGCAGGTGTCTCCTCCTTTTCCAAACCAAAACCAGGCACAGCATTCCCAAGGAATCCTGAGTTGCAGATCCTCTGATTGGGTCAGGCCTAAAAAGTGTTTTCTCAGCCTGTCCTGGATGGTTTGGTGGAAATCTGACATGGAAAGTGGGAATTAAGAGCCTGGCTCATGGAGGGAATCACATGCTTGGCGATTTCCTTCAGATAATGTAAGCAACATCAGGTCATGTGTCACTGGAATACAACTGGAAAGAGAGGATAGAGGCAGATGGTAGGAAAACATTACTATGTCCAAAGCTGGGAATTCAAGACAGGATAGGAATTAATCCATGCAGAGGATTTAAAGGCAAAGTTGAGGCAAACTATCCAAACACACTTCTGTGGTAAAAAAGGAAGGAATCGAGTGTTTAAATAGAAACCTGCTGGGCTGATTGAACAGAGGAGAACGAAATTAGCTGGAACAGCAAAGAGGAAATATTCCTTTTCTACCCTTTGATCTGTAACCTCAATCACTCACTGCTCCAGAACAAACACTCCTAGAAATTAAACATAGACCAGGACGGGGGGAAGGCCTGAACAAAGTGTGTTTGCTCAGTGAAACACCTTGTTTATAAAAAACCTGAAATAAAAAAAATATATATAATAAAAGAGAGAGATACAGATCTATCTTTAACGATAGATGGATGTGTTTAGCAGTCTGGAATGTACAGGAACGGGCCTGTTGACTGAAAAAGAGCTTTTTCACTGAAAAAAGGCCCCAGGAAGCCTTACAAAGCCAGGCTCAGGGCAGGCAATATCCCATCCCACTTTCACTTTTCACACTGGATGTTATTTGGAAGTCATGAGGCTTTTTCATTGTGTTAAACAGACGCAGAACTCAGCGATTCTGCTCCAGGGAAGGTTTAAATGAAGACATGTGTCATCCCGTGGAGAAGAGTGGAGTGAACTGGGAACACTCCAGCCCTCCCAGCACATGCCAATGTCCCCCCTCCCACCCCAGCCCATCCACGGTGCCTCTGGAGAATCCCTGAAAATGGCCAAATCCAGAGCTTTTAACCATAAGCACTTTGCAGGCGCTTCTGTTTTATTCAGCCAAAAAAAAATTGTTTTCAAACCCCACGTCAGGGTTTCCCTGACAGCAACACAAGGGAGATACACCTCCCTCCTGAATTCCTGAAGGAGGAATTAATCCATAACTTTAAGGATCTGGATTGTTGTGGTTCTGCACTGCTGCTTCCAGGCAACAGAATGTGGAGCTTAAAGACTGGAAACAGAAAAGTGAGACCCAGTTACTGTCCTGGCTGCAGGCAGAGTGGGATTTCTGGATCAGAGAGGTGGGTCTGAGCCTCAAATAAATTTCTTTAAATAGTTGTAAAGTGAAAAATAGGTAAATAAATAATGACTGAATAATTGTAGAGAGGTTAGAACAAAGAATGAAAAAGTATTTTAGTTGATAAAGTAAAACTCCTGTTAAACAGGACAGATGGGGATCAGGACGGGTGATTTTTGGCATATTCTTCTACTGACAACAAGTAATTCAGGTGTAACCCGGAGAGCTGGGGCCAGTTTATACCTGTAGCCACAACTGTGACAAACTTGGATCCAAAATGCCCATCTGGGGAGAGGCGACAGATGTTGGGCTGCTGGTTCTGGAAGTTGCCAGCTGTGATACACTCCTCTGCACTCAGGTAATACGTGTCCTGAGGGGACAGCACGGATTCCAGTCAGCAAAGGGACAATGTGACGTAGCCCAGACCTATTTCCCTGGGCTGCAGCCAAGGAAAACGACCAACACCCCAGGAAAAAGTACTTTCGTGGAAAGCTGCTGCAGAGCCCTGGACAAGAATGTGACCTGTCAGCTCCCCAGCCCTGAGCTGGCTCAGGACTGTCCCACGCAGGGTCCCACCCACATTTACACACTTTTTTTTTTTTTTTTTTGGTTAACTGAAGTTTCACTTTCCAAATATGGATATCACTGGGTTTACAAGCACAGGAAGCTGAGGAGGTCGAAGTTTGAGCCACGTATGTGTCACAAAGCCCAGCCCATGGGAACATCCTGAGTCACTCTGGCTCACTGGGTTTGCACCTCACACCCTCCACTTCCCCCACTCCACGGAGTTTTCTTAGCCCTAAAAAGGGCAGGTTAGATGGGATACTGGGAGGAAACTCTTCCCTGTGAGGGTGGGCAGGCCCTGGCACAGGGTGCCCAGAGAAGCTGTGGCTGCTCCACCCCTGGTAGTGTCCAAGGCCAGGTTGGACAGGGCTTGGATCAACCTGGGCTGGTGGAAGGTGTCCCTGCCCATGGCTGAGGTGTGGACTAGATGGGGTTTAAAGTCCCTTCCACCCAAACCATTCCATGAGCATCATTTGCTTAAAGCAGAGGGGTGAGGGGCTGCAGGCAGCTCTGACTGCTCTCCAAACAGCTCAATCCCAAACAGTTTGAAGGGTTCAACCTCCCTTTCCTTCAAAAGTGCCTGAAAAACCCCATTTCAGAAGAATTCCAGTGTCACCTGTCCCCCTGCCCTGGCCTGGAATCAGCGGGGTCACACCTGGATCTCACCTTGTTCCTGCTGTATCGAACGGTCCCTTTCCGTGTGTCTTCAGAGACCAGGTCAGTGAATATCCAGCCGACCTACAAAGGGGGAGGGAGAACGTTGCTTTAAGGAAAAAAGGGACAAAAAAAAGAAACCTAAAGGAAACCAGAAGAGCTTATACATTTTCAGCTCACAGGACACGATGTTCTTGGCTCCTCTCAGCCCTGTGCATGCTGCCTGCAGGGAATGGCTCTCCCAGCTGTGCTGGGCTCTTGGAATTCCGTTTCCAGGAGCAGCAGCATGCCAGCTGGCCAGCCAGGGCACCTGCAGTGTTATGTTTCACTATGGAATATTTTTCATGGAAAGATCTGGAGGCTGCAGGGGCCTCTGTGCCTCCCACCCCCAGCAGAAAGCAATTCCTGTGGAGTGCTCGGAGCAGCTCACGTGCTCCCAGTTTGAACCTCACATGATCCCACTTTGAACCTCACAGGCACTGGTTAGGACACAGCTCATACTGGAGTGTGATTCATTCCAAACTGGAATCTGTCCCAGTCCAGAAAATACATTCCTGCTTCTGTGGTTGCCCACTAGTGTGTGCATGTACACAAACACACATGCCTGGAGTGTGTAACCCTTCCACACACGAGTGCCATGTGTACACACACACCTCGGGATGAACCCTCCCCACCCCTGTGCCAATCCCAGCTCCCACAGTGTTAACCCTCCCGAGGCAGAGCTCCCTGCACAGCCCAGACAGACCAAACCCTGCAGACAGCACTCTGTGACGTGTTAAGTCTCGTGGATTAAAAATATCTGATGGGAGAAGCGGAGGGAAAACATGGAAACAAATAAAACACACAGAAGTCTTGCTCCAGCCTCTGGCGAGGGGCGAGATCTTATCTGGGAGAACAAAGCCCTCCCCACAGATGTTTACAGTCTGCACTGAGCCTTCTCCCAGTCGTGTTTTCTTTAGCAAGTCAAATCTTGTTTGTGTACATCCCATTCCTGGCATTCTCACCATACCAACACTGCTCCCAAACCAGATAATATCAGTGCAGGTTTGAGGGATGTCGGGAAACCAGTGGATCCTGATGGGATGACTGGCACAATGGAACTGAGGGGGACCTGCACCACTTAAACCAACACACAACTGACTCCCTACAGCACCAAGACACCCCGTGGAGGGAAACAAAATCCAGGGGGAGCCCCTACTCCTGGAAAGGGAACATGGAGGCAATTGCAGCTCCATCTGTGGCAAATTAGCACTTGCCTGGGAGATGCTCCCAGGAACAGCTCCTGTCTGAGGAGAAGGAAAGGGAAAATAGTGTTTCTGCTGCTTTGCTCCAGCCTTTGCTGTCCCTCATGACTCCGACTGCAGGGGCACTGCCCTGTGAGGGGCCTGTGCTCAGGAAAACCCTCTGGTTTGGGGTTTCATACCTAAAAATGTAACAGCTGCTGACACTTAAAGAGAGGTTTAGGTAACCCAAAAGGTGTTGGCTAACTCCATGGAGCTGGAGAGAACTGCTGCCCTCCTTCCCTGCCACTCACAGACACACAAGACCCAACACATCCTGACCTTTCTCAGGCCGAGCTTTGCCGCGATCTCATCCACGACCTCGGCTTTTGGATCCTCCAGGATCTCCAGGCTGTTCTGTGTCCCAATCTGCAGCACAGAGACACTCATTAGTGAGAGAGAACAGGACAAAAGCCAGTACAACACTGTGGGAGTGAGGCAGAGGATGGGAGCAGAGCCTGGGCTTCCCCTCTGGCATCATCACTGACAGGTGTCACCCACAGCCCTCCCCTTGCAACTCCCACACACACACTCCCAGAGATCCATTTGTTTCTTTTCCACTGACAATCTGTCGGGTTTCACTCTGGCAGTGCTGCAGGAATCACCAGGATAAAGGAGGCACAGGAGGAGGACTCAGACCGTGAGGAACCAAGCGGTGCCGTGCCCCATCTAGTGGGGACTCCTGCCCAGCTCACCCTCAGCCTCTCCACTGTTCTGCCTTCAAATCATTTGCATTTCATTCTGTCTAACTAAGCTGCTTAAATTTTCCCAGTGAGCTGGTAAGAAATTGAAGCAAGGGCTGCAACTGTTTTTCCCTAGCACAGAATTTGTTGGAAACCCAGGAGACAAGGGAAGATGAAAAGTGAAACCCCCTTTTAAGTCAGCTTGGATTTAAATAATTTGAACACAGAGTAATATAAAAACATTAAAACAAAGAAGTCA
>VWZD01009301.1:116467-134280 GCA_013396695.1 Sakesphorus luctuosus | reverse complement strand
GGCCCCTCCCCGAGGTGCGGCTCAGCCCCGGGAGCGCGGCCGGGGCCGGCCGGGACCTGCCCCGCCGCACCGGGCGGGGGCACCGGGGACCCGCCCCGGGGCACGGAGCGGGCTGGGGGCGGGAGCAGAGCCCGGGCTGGGGGCGTGGAGCAGAGGGGAGCCCACCTGGGCGTCGGTGTGATGAGTCTGTGTGTGGGGGGGTGTCCCTGTCATCAACGTGATGAATCTGGGGGGGTCTCAGCCTGCCCCTGCTGAGCGCTGCCCACGGGAAGAGACTCTCAAGGGACAAAGGACAGAGTAGGAGGGGCTGCGTCCCCTACACGGGGCCCCGCCGCGACCTCGGGTGGGCTCGGGGGATGGAACCCCGAGTGGGGCTCAGCTGGCAGCCCCGCCGTGCAAGGAGCGGCCTCCCGGAGGAATGTCAGCTGACGGATAAAGCCGGACCCTTGGCAGGACAGAGGGACCCAGAAAACCCCAGAAAAGCCCTTTCTGCAGAGGGCTTGGGGCCAGGGCAGACCCAGCCGAGGGGCACCCACGGGGCTCGGTTGTCCTTGTCCTGACGGGGGTGGTTGTGGCCCTGAAGGTGGGATGGGGCACCCCACAGTCACCCCATCCATCCCTGGAGCTGGGACAGGGCACCCCACAGTCCCTGGGGATGGGGCAAAGTCCCAGGAGAGCTGGGGCACCCCGAGGGCCTCACCAGCCCCGTGAGAGGTTTCCAGGCGGGCCCTGCTATTTTGGGAGGGTGAAGCAAGAGGGTGAAGGATGCAGAGGAAAGTTCAATGTGCCTCCGGCAGGTCCTGCCCCAGTCCAGGCCGGGATGAAAACACTCTGGGGAGAAAGGGTGGCTGAGCGGGAGCTGGGACAAGTACCGGCACCCGCCAGAGCCGGCAGCATCCATGGCACAAAGACTGGCACCCGCCAGAGCCGGCAGCACCCGCGGCACGAGGACCGGCACCCACCGGAGCTTGCGGGGATGGGATGGCGTGTCCAGGCTCGGTGCTGCACCCACTGCCACCCTCCTGCCCGTCTTCCTAAGGAGCGTTTGAATTCGGGATGGCATTTGGGGTTGGCTCATCCCTCCCTGCCCTCACAGGAGGCAGGGCAGGCAGGCGAGGGGCTCCGCGGTGGCCCCGTGCCTCGGTTTCCCCAGGGATTTGGAACGCAGGCTCCAGCACTGCAGTCCCCGCTCTCCGGGAAGGTTCAGCCCTGGCCAAGCGGTGCCGGGAGCAGAGCCCGGCTGTCCTGCCGCCCCCTCACCGGCAGCCCGGCCCCTCCACCGGCTGCTTCCTTCCGCCGGAGGGTTTCCCGGCTGCTGATTCAGCACGAGACCCCCGTGACCCCCCGTGGGGCCACCGGCAGGCGTCTGTCCCGCCGGGGCTGCCCTGTGGCTGCCCCACGTTTGCCTTTGTGTCCCCACCGCGGCGGGGGATTTCCTCATCCCTTTCCTGCGGGAACCCTCACGTTCCCCCCACGGTGGTGATTTTCTCCCCCTTTCCCCATGGGAATCCTCACTTTGCCCCCCACAGCAGATGGTTTCCTCTCCCCTTTCCCGTGGGGAGCCCTCCCAGGTTTCCAGCCCCCGTTGTTTGCTCCTGGGATTTTTGTGGACAAAAAGAAACACCCCACCAGGCTGTGGGGTGATGTCACCATGTGCTGGGACCCCCTGCCATCGGTCTTCTCCTGGGACGGTGAGTCCCTGGCACCGACCTTCCAGCGCGGGCAGAGCCCAATCCCAGTTTCCCAGTGCCCTGGGAACCGCGATCCCAGTGGTGGGACTGGGCAGAACTGGTCCTTTCAGCACAGAGGCCACGGTGAGGGGCTGGGATGCCGCTCAGCACCGGGGTCTGGACTCTGGCCAGGCTCTATCCAAAAACATCGACACGCCGGGCGCATTTTTTCCAGGCTTACCTTTCCTCGGGAGCCTCAGGGACGGGCGGCTGGCACGGCTGGCACAGTGGCACGGCTGGCTGAGCCCCGTCTCCGCGGTGGCTCCTCTGGGGAAGGCAAGACCCACACCTGGAGCCGGGGGTCTCTGTCGCCCTCCCAGTGCCTCCCGCAGCCCCGGCCGGGGCTCGGAGCCGTTTCCACCGGAGCCCCTCGCGCCGGCGGACGCCGTCAGCACATTTCCACCTCCTTTGCCAAGTAAATACGCACCGGTTGGCACAGAGGGGGCGGTGGCAATTGGGGGTTGCCGGTGGCAGTCCTGGAGCTCCCACCGAGGGTTCCCGTGCCAGCCGAGCCCCCTGGCCCGCGGCCCCTCAGCCCCTGCCCGCCGGCCGGGTTAATAACTAATCCCTTCCCGGTCCTGCTCTCCTCACGTGCCAGAATTAATGGAGCGAGAACCTCCCAGGTACCCTTCGCGCCATCGGGTCGGGATTTAACCCTGTCCCCCGGTGCGGATCCTGCCTGGGATGCGGTGACATCCCTGGCGGGGTCTGTCCATGCCAGGAATGACCCGGGTGAGGGGGCAGGGTGGGAGTGTGTGTGGGTCAGCCCCACATCCTTGGGGAAACGCTACGCCCCATCCCACCCCTGCGTGAGCACAGCCAGGGCTCGGCGGGGTGGGCAGCGGGTGTCAGTGGGATTTGGGAGGGTGTCTCTGTGCCCTGCCAGGGGCCAGCTGGGCTCCTGCCCCCCGGAGGACGCCCCCGAGTCTGTCCTGCCCGGTCTCGAGAATCCAAGCGAAAAGGCTGGACTGTTTGCAGGGATTACACTAAGGATCTTATGGGGAATTAGGGTGGTTTGGGGGGCTGGGGGTGCCAGCTCCCGTCCCCTCGGCAGTGCCAGCTCCTCGGTGTCCCATCCCTGCCCTCTGGTGGCAGCTGGGCCCAGCATCACACCAGATTGGTACTGGTCTAACTGGGAGGGCAGCACTGGGTGCACCCGATGCAGGGGGGCATCGTGAGCCCCCTCCCCTGCACTCGGTGGGAGATGCTGCACCCTTGTGCTGGGGGTCCCCGAAGGCACCCTGAGGGGCTGCAGCCTGGCAGGGACATCCTCCCGAGGGTTTCAGAGGGATTTTAATGGGTGGGGTCAGGAGCTGAGTTCTTACCATGTGTCCAGACCCTACAGCTGGGGTCACCGGCCCTAGTGGGTGCTCCTTCCAGCACCCCCCGGGCAGCAGGGTGGAGGCATCAGGGTGGGCAAGACAGAGTGACCTCATGCTGGGACTGCTGGTGCAGTGTCCATGTCCCATTTGCCCCCAAGAGCTGGACCCAGGCAGAGTTTTGGTCTGTGTACTGCAGTTTATGGAGGAGGGACCATCCTGCTGGCTCCCAGTGGGCCCCACATCCTTGTCAGATCTTGCAGGAACTCAGCTGTGCCCATCATCCCTCACTGCAGGCAGCTGTGCCCCTGGGCTCCCCAGGACCCTCACTGCCACCATGCTGGGGCACATCCTGAAGGAGTTCTTGTGCATCCCAACACTGTGTCCTGAGGGGCTGAGCACAGGCAGGGCTGAGCTGCCCATCCTGTTGGGGCTCAGGGAGTGGGCACGGGTCCCTGGGGTGCTTCTGCCTGGCAGGGCACCCTGGTGTCCCCAAATGGGAGGCTGGGCACAACGAGCTCCTCCTGCCACCACCACCAGCATTGACCCTGGCCCTGTGGAAGGTGGGTGTTGCTGGGGGTGTGTGTGTCCTCCTGTGGTGTGTCCCCACGGTGGGATCTCCCCAGGTCCTGGTGTGATGTTTGGGGTTGGGTGGGCCCCGGGACCCCCAGCCAGGCCCTGCCCCAGCTCAGAGTGCCGTGTTGGCCAACAGCTCCAGTGGTTTGAGGGCCAGGGGTGCGAAGTGGCCGCTGCCACGGCTGGCGGGGCCGTGCCGGGGGTGCCCCCGCAGCACCTCGCCCACCGTGCGGCGGAAGGTCTGGCTGACGAAGCAGTAGAGGAAGAAGTTGAGGGAGGTGTTGAGCATGGCCACCATGTTGGCGATGTCCAAGGCCAAGTGCACGCGCCAGTCTCTCCTCACCGAGGCCACGTACAGGTGGCACATCATGACGACGGTGCGGGGAGCCCAGAGCACGACAAAGACGGTGGTGACGGCCAGGAGCAGGGCCGTGGTCTTGCCGCCGCCCGCGCGCCTCCGCCGCTTCAGCTTGCGGATGATGATGGAGTTGGTGGCCAGGAAGATGCTGCAGGGCAGGAAGTAGATGGTGACGCAGTGGAGCCACTTGAGCGCCGTGTCCAGTGCCGTGGGCGGGTCGGCGTCACGCCACATGTCCAGCCACCAGTAGAAGGGGATGCCGGTGGCCAGCGAGGCGGCGAACACGGCCGCGATGATCCGGCGCGTGCGCTGCGGGTACGACACGGCGCGGTAGCGCAGCGGGTGGCACAGGGCCACGTAGCGGTCCACGGTCAGCAGCACGGTGACCCAGGTGGAGGCGTGGTTGGCCGTGAACTCCAGCACATTCACAGTGTGGATGAAGGCGCTGGGCACCGCCCGGGCCAGGATGGCTGTCTGCAGGATGAAGCCCACGAAGATGATGAAGACCTGGGTGAGGATGTCGGAGGTGGTCAGGGCCAGCAGGTACCAGTATGAAGACTTCTTGGTCCTGGTGGCCAGGCGGGACAGGGCCACGGCAGTCAGGATGTTCACTGGAGGGAGGAGAGCAACGGTTGGTGGTGAGATCTGTCCCCTCCAGCACCCAGGACCCCAGGGGTGCCCAGGATCCTGCTGGGAGGGGAGTTATAAATATCCTGGTACTGTGGGGATTTGCTGAGCTGATTAATCTCTTCTGTGTGTCAGCCCAAGCAACTCAAATACCATCTGTCCCTATGGTGGTGGCACCTGCCCTGGGGCTGGGAGGCACAGCCGGGCACTGGGACCAAATCTGGGGCAATGGGAGGGAGCGGGTTTAGTTGCCCCACACCGAGGACTCTCCTCCCCATCCCCAAACACCCTGGGATGGACAGGAAGGCTCTGACAGGAACTGAGGCTCTGCTGACAGCCAAGGGCACAGAGCTCAGCACCACTTGGAGGGGCTCAGACCCAGGTGGGTGCTGCCCATATTGCCCTCTGCCCCCCTGCCCTCTCACCTGGCAGCCCCAGCCCCAGCAGGACACTGTAATACACAATGGGGACGATGCCGACCAGGCAGGGTGACCGCTCCGGATCCGACTCCGGCTCTGGCTCCGGCCATGACACCGCTGTGCTGTTGGGCACCAGGCCCGTCATCCTCCAACAGGGACTGGCTGTGAGGGGAGATGGGAGCATCAGGGGGATGAGGGTCCTGATGGTACCTGAGTGGGAGATCAGCCACAACACGGCACTGGGGGCCTGGGGACAGGGACTGTTACACCGGTGTCCCCAGTGGGATAGATCCCAGGTCCCCTGTCCTGCAGCATCCATGGACAGTGGGCAGCTCCAGAATGTGCTGTACCCAGGGGAGCCAATGCACCTGGAGCCCCCTGTGCCATGTCCTGGCTGAGCCCCCACTGCCAGAGCTGCTCCTTCTTTATCCCCCAGCCTTTTTTTTGTAGAAAACCAGGTTAAAACACCATGTTCTTGGGAAGGTGCCAGGGGAGGGAGGCTCTGGCCCCCAGCCTGGGCTGAGTGCACCCGCTGGGTCCCAGTGGTGATAGGGAGGACCCAGAGGTGCCAAAGTGTGGTCCCAGTGCTGCCAAAAGGGGAGTGGCCACCTCCAGGCTGCCAGCTGGATCGTTTGCCAGCTCCTCACACTGAGACAGCAAGGTTGGAGTCTGGCATCCGCCCTGCCCACGGTCTTACCCACGGCCCTGCCTATATCCTTATCTGCATCCGCATCCCTATCTGCGTGTGTATCCGTGTCCCTGTCCGATCCCTGCCCCATCGCTGCCCACGCCCCGTGCCCGGATCGTGCCCACGCTGCCCTCGCCCATTCATAAACCCGAACGGCTCCACCCTCTCCCGAGCCCTGCGCTCCTATTGGATAAATGGAACCAATCAGAGAGGAGTTCTCCAGTCAGAGCTGAGCGCTGCGTTCTGATTGGTCAGGATTCCCCTAAAATTATCATCCCCCTGTGGATCGCGACCCCCGGGTCCCAGCGCTGGAGGAGGCTGGGGGGTCCTGGGGGCTCCTGGCATCGGGGATATCGGGGAAGTCCCGAGCTCGGAGCGGCGCGGGGTCTCTGGGCCAGGGGGTACGGGAGGACCAGGGATCGGGGGCTACAGAGTGCAGGAGGGGGTCCTGAGCTGGGGCAGGGGGTACTGGGCGCCGCTCCGCTCCCAGTCCGCCCCTGGCCCCACGGGGACCCCAAACTGCCCCAGTCGCAGTCAGGGCAGACCCCCGACGGCTCCGGGACCGGGGAGGTTGGTCAGGTCTCTCTCCTATTCCAAGACCCCCAGTGATGAATCTGCTCCCTCAGCTCTGCCCAAGGTGTGTGTGGGATCCTGGGGGTCCCAGCTTCACGGGTCTGGGACTCCCGGCCGGGATGGAAGCGCCAATCCTGAGCAGAGCCCGGGGAGATGAAGAGGGAGATGGAGCCGGGGGGTGCCAATTAACTGCAAATTAGCTCCGGGGAACTGGGGCATCGATCGGCTGCGGCGGCGGCGGGAGCGCCTTTAACCCTTTCCCATCCCGGATCCCCTTTGCGCTGCTGGTGGGGGCGGGTCTGCTCTGGGCCCCCTTTGCGCCCCCCGCCCGGATCCCGCTCCCCAAACCCAGCGGGACAGGGGCTCTCACCTCGGTGGCCCCAGTGCCACCCGCCGGGCGTGCGGTGCCACCTTCCCTGGGCCCAGAGAGTCACTGGTGTCCGTGTCCCACTCAGTGTCCGTGTCCGTGTCCCCGTCGGTGTCCCCTCCTGCACCCGCAGCATGTCACAGCCTCCCGGGGCGCGGGCGGCGGGGCGGAGGGAGAGCGGCGTGGGCAGAGCCACGGGCAGCGCCGCGGGCTGGGCTGGCGGGGCACGGGGACGTCACCGGGCCCGGCGGCTCCCGCGGGGCCGGGGAAGGGGTCACCTGGAAAGCTCCGAGTGGCTGTGACAGAGCTTGTCTTCACCCTGGAGCAATAGGGATGGTGGCCCAGGGGCAAGCGGGTCCAGGGTCCATGGCCACCTCTGGGGACACAGAGGAGTGGGTGTGCCCGGGATGTGACGTGTGAGGGGCACACGAGTGTGAACCCGTGTGTGCTGCCCGCGGGTCCCTGCTGGGCTCTGCTCTGGGTGTTCCCGAGTGCCCAGTGCCAGGACACCTGCCTGAGCCCCAGTTTCCCCAGCAGCACAGGGAGGGGTGGGCTGGCTGATGTCCCCTGCCTGTCCTTGGGGCCACTGAGGAGTCTCCCACCCCTCTGGTGCCACCCAGCCCACAGGGACGATGCCCTGGCACTGCTGCCTGGCACAGGTCACTATGGTGAGCCAGCCCTGCACCACCTCAGCCACAATCTCTGGGCCAGCACAGCTGCTGCCCCACCTCACTGGGGGCTGAGGGATGTCATCCTGTCCCCTGGTGCCCCCCAACACCAGCCCCACAATCTCCTGTGCCCTGTCATGGCCTGTGACCAGCTGATGCCACCATGGGAGACAGAGGGGTCCCCGGGCTGTGGGTGCCACCCGGGCTGGCACCGTGCCGGCGCCTCGCCGGGCACACGCTCCCACAAGCTGTTGTTTGTCAGGCAGGGGGTGAAATGAGGCGTCATGAACAGGCTGTGCCACAGCAGGGGCCCTCAGTCCCCACCCCATCGCGGTGCAGGGACACCCTCCTGGGCTGGGCGCTCTGCTGGCACTGTGCTTTTGGGGGTCACACACAGCTGGCACAGCATCATCCACCTGCCCATCCCTGTGAGGACAGAGGGAGCCCCAGGAGCATGGCATGGGGGTGCTTGGGTGGTTTGTCCCCAGCCCCTTTCCCTGTGTGTCTTGGCCAGATGCAGATCCCACTCCCTTGGCAGCTGTGGCAACATCTGCCCATGCTCAACCTCTTCCAGATGTTCCCATCTAAGCCCATGTCCCAGCTCAGCTGTGCCAGGCGATGGATCTCCTTGGCACTGAGACCCACGTGAGCCCAAACCTGTCCTCAGAAGCCCCCTCTGGCACCACAGGACCCCTGGCCAGGTGGCAGCACTGGCAGCACCAAGCCAGGACCAGGTAAGCTGGTGCCAAGGGGCAGATGGGCTGAGCACCCTCCACCCAGCTGGAGGCCCCAGCCTGGCATGGAGTCCCCAAAATCACTGCATTCCTCATCCCATGGCCACATAGAATCATAGAATCAGCTGGGTTGGAAGAGACCTCTGAGATCATCAAGTCCAACCCAACGAGGGTTCTGGGGTGCAAAAGAGGGACAACCATCCCATGTTGTCACTTCTGGGTGCCATGGGCACCAGCCCTGAGCCCACCAGGCTGGACACAACGCTCAATAACTGGGAATGGTTCACATCCCCCCCACAGCTCTGGCACTGCCAAGGTCACAGGGTCTCTCTGGTGGTGTCCCCAGGAGCTGATCCAGGTGCTACCCCCGGAGGTGACCTCGTGCAGGGTCTCTGGGCTGAGTGTGGTGCTGGGGGAGCCCTGGAAATGAGGAAGGGGCTGCTGTGCCCATGTGAGCTGGGCTGCGGGGTGGGGGCACCCGGCCTGTGGCACTGGGGCTTTATGGGGACAAACACCATGCCAACCCCGTGGTGAAGCCCCTCAAGAGGCATCGGGGTGGGCCATCGGAGGCCTCCCAGGGTGCACGGGCGGCCTCTTGGCTGCAAAGGCTGGGAAAAGGGCAGGCGGTTCGTGCCGGCAGCCCGGATGCCATGGTGATGGGCTGCTGCCGGCATGAATCCCCATGAGCCGGGGGAGCGGGAGGCCACCGAGCTGTGCCCTGAATGCAAAGCCCCCGCTGCCCGCACAAAGGGCCGCGGCCGCGCGTGGGGCTCCGGCGAGGCGGTGGCAGGAGCAGGGGACACACGGCGACGTCCCCGTGCCGTGCCACTGCCCCTCGGGGCGCCCCGTCACGCCACCCCGGGGTGCGGGGCTGGGGGTCGGGGTGGGATGGAGGGAGGCTGGAAGCGGTTCCCTTGGCAACGGCCGGTCCCAGTTTCCACCAATCGATGTGGCGGCGCGGGCTGGGAGGGCCGGGAGGGCGCGTGTCCTACATAAGGACCGGGCGGGCAGCGTGTGCCCCGCAGAGCCGGCAGATGCGCCTACGACGCCATGGCCAGGCTGACGGGCGCCCGGCCCGTGGCCGCCCGGCGCTGGGGCTGCGCCGCTGCCTTCCTCCTCCTCCTCCTCACCGTGCAAGCCGGTAAGGGCGGCCGTGGCGGGGGGAGGCATGGAGTGTCCCCGAGGAGTGATTCCCACTGTCCTTGGCGGGTGCCGGGGTGCGGCTCAGCCAGGGGTGACGGTGTCCGTGGGCTCTCCAGCAGCCGTCGGGGTGCCTGGGAGGGATGGAAGTGGCTCCTGGACTTGCTGTGCCTTATGGCCATGCCCCTTGGAGCCGGGCTGTGCCCAGGGAAGGGCCCAGTGCTGCTGGCAACAATGTCCAGCACCGTGGGGGGTATGGGGCTCCTGCTCCCCTTCCCCATCCCTGCTCCGCCGGACTTAAGCCAGTGCTGAGAAGGGTAATCCGCTGGCAAGATGGGATTTGAGAGGCAAGATGGATTTGAGGCAGATGGAGCCAAATTCCTCCTGGGGGAAGGATGCTCTGAGCAACGGGTGGGAGTTGTGCCAGGAGGGAGAAGAAGAAAGAGAGGAAGGCTTTCCATGACATTCCCAGGTCCCTCTCCAGCCCCTGTTGGGATCCCAGCACAGGCCTGCAGTGACACCAGGGCAGCCAGTGTCCCCAGGCTGCTTGGACCTCGGGACCCCCATCCCTGGGTGTGGGACAGAGTGTGCCTGGCTCCCCACACCCATGGGCTCTCCATGCCCCGTGTATCCATCTGGGATGTGGGGGTTGTGGCAATGCCTGGGGCTCGCTGTGCCCACAGCAGGGACAGGGCAGACCGGGCTGTGAGCCAGCGCCGCCGGCACCCGGCCATTTCCCAGCACGTCCCGGCCTGGGACATGGTGGTCTCAGCCCTTCTGCTGCAGGAAGGCAGTTTTTTGGCTCTCAAGGACACAAACACCCCCAAGTCCCTTTGTCCTCCTGCTCCCCTTTGGCAACAGCAGCCCTTTGGCACTGGGGGAACAGGGGGAGGAGGTGCACAGCCCCTGATAACCCCACACTGCCCCACAGCTGGGTCCCCTGGGGTGCAGCACTGTGACAGTCCCATCTCCCTACAGCCCAAAAAGCCGATCTTAGTGGGGACACCACGGCTGCCACCATCAACCACTCGCTGACGCTGCTGCAGCGGCTGCAGGAGCTGCTGCAGAACGGGAACGGCAGCGACTCGGTGCTGCGGGTGCGCTCGGCCGCCTCCGACGAGGCCAAGGTGTTCCACACTCACCAGCTGCTGCTCAGCCTCCAGAGCGAGGTGTTCGAGAGCCTCCTGCGCAACCAGAGTGTCATCACCCTGCACGAGCCCCCCGAGACCGCCGCGCTCTTCGAGAAGTTCATCAGGTGCATGGGGACCCTGTGGGATGGGAATGTCAGGGTAGATGGGGCTCCCCTGAGGACACCGTGGGATGGGAATGTCGGGGATGTGCCTCCCCTGGGAACCCCATGGGATGAGAATGTTATGGGCATGCAGCTCTCCTGGGGACCACATGGACCCCATGGGACAGGTATGTCAAAAGGGATGCAGCCCAGGAGGGAGGATTCTCCCTTGGGGCCTATGGAGATCCTGTGGAACAGGCATCCCTGGAGGAATGCAGCCAAAGAAGGTGGATGCTCCCCAGGGACTACATGGAATGCAGCCAAGGAAGGAGGATGTTCCCCTGGGCACTGTGGGCCCCTGTGGGATGGGTGTACCCAGAGGGATGCATCCAAGGAGGGGAATGGTTCCCTGGGGATCCCACAGGATGCAGCCCAGGAGAGGAGATGCTGCCCTGGGGACCACGGGGACCCAAGGGGTGGGGGTACCCAGAGGGGCACAGCCCAGGATGGAGGCTGCTCCCCTGGTAACTGTGCTGCTGGAGTTGGGGGTCCCCAGTGTCACCACCCATGCTCTGCCCCAGGTACCTGTACTGCGGCGGGGTGTCCATCCTGCTGCACCAGGCCATCCCCCTGCACCAGCTGGCCAGCAAGTACCGGGTGTGGGGGCTGCAGCGAGGCGTGGCCGAGTACATGAGGAGCCACCTGGCCAGCGAGTCGAGCCAGGGCCACGTGGTGGGCTGGTACCACTACGCAGTGCGCGTCGGGGACGTGGTGCTGCAGGAGAGCTGCCTCCAGTTCCTGGCTTGGAACCTGTCAGCGGTGCTGGGCAGCGCCGAGTGGGGCTCGGTGAGCGTGGAGCTGCTGCTGCTGCTGCTGGAGCGCTCCGACCTGGTGCTGCACAGCGAGCTGGAGCTCTACACCGCCGTGGAGGGCTGGCTGAGCCGCCGGCAGCCCGAGGCGCCCGTGGCCGAGCGGGTGCTGCGCGCCATCCGCTACCCCATGATCGCGCCCAGCCAGCTGTTCCGGCTGCAGGCGCAGTCGGCTGTGCTGGCGCGGCACCGCGGCGCGGTGCAGGACCTGCTCTTCCAGGCTTTCCAGTTCCACGCTGCCTCCCCACTCCACTTCGCCAAGTACTTCGACGTCAACTGCAGCATGTTCCTGCCCCGCAACTACCTCGCGCCCAGCTGGGGCTCCCAGTGGGTCATCACCAACCCGGCGCGGGACGACCGCAGCACCAGCTTCCAGACCCAGCTGGGCCCCAGCAGCCACGACGCCGGCAAGAGGGTGACCTGGAACGTGCTGTTCTCGCCACGCTGGCTGCCAGTCAGCCTGCGCCCCGTCTACTCGGACTCGGTGTCGGGCGCCATACAGCCCGTGCGCATCGAGGACGGGCGCCCGCGGCTCGTCATCACCCCGGCCATGAGCAGCCCCGACTTTGCTGGGGTCAGCTTCCAGAAGACGGTGCTGGTGGGCGTGCGGCAGCAGGGCCGGGTGCTGGTGAAACACGCCTACAGCTTCCACCAGAGCTCGGACGAGGTGCCCGATTTCCTGGCGCACGCCGACCTGCAGAAACGCACCTCCGAGTACCTCATCGACAACTCCCTGCACCTCCACATCATCATCAAACCCGTCTACCACTCCCTCATCAAAGTGAAGAAGTAACCAGGGACAGCCAGGTCCTGCTGCCACGCCAGCCCCACAGGGACAACGCTGGGTCCTCCTGCTCTGCACTGCCCAACCCACCCCTCCCCGAGTGTCCCCCTGCCATGTCCCGTCCCCATCACTGTCCCTGGAGATGGGGGATGCTGGGAACCCTCCAGCACTGGGCAGGGGGTGCAGGAGGCGAAACGTGCCACCCACGGGCACATCACAGAACCCAACGGGTGCAGGGATGGGGACAGGGACAGCCCATCCTTCCTGTGGTGCCACCCCTGCAGCACTGGGATCCTTCTGTGTGGGCAGCTGGGTCCAGCTCAGGGGAAAACTGGGAGCTGCCAGGGTTGTGGGTGAGGGGTCCACCTGCCTCCACCAGTGGAGGAGGAATGGGGGGCACCATCCCTGCTGCCGGTGGCAGCTGCCCCATCTCTATCTGGGCACCCCCATCCCCTTCCTAATAAATCAGAAAAAAAGTGTGGGACATGTGGGCATCTTTGGGGTGACACTCCCTCCCAGCCCCCAGGGTTCTATCTGTGCGATGTCCCCATCACTGCACCAGCGCTGCCGGCAGCTCGTTAATGATTAATTAGCGGGGGTGAGGAGTCAGGGCGGCTGCCGGGCGAGCTGTGTGTACCCAGTGCTGATAAGCCAGCTGGGGGCTGCTCCTGCAGGGACAGTGGCGGGGAGGGGACACCGGGCTGTGCTCAGCAGCACCATCCAGCCGGGAGGGAGCCTGGAGGGGACCAGGACCCCTCTGCTGCCACCAGCCACCCTGCTGTGCCCTGTTCCTGGTGTTGGGACACTCCAAGGGACATCCTGAGCTGCCATGTGAGCTTTCCACTGTGCTCAGCCACTGGCTTTGAGCTGTGTCCTGGCTCAAGAAGAGGACAGGAGGAGCAGGAGGACATGACTTTCCCACCCTCTGCTCAACCCTGCTGTGCCAAAAGAGGAAACACGATGTGGAAAGCACTAGTTTATTCACCACAAAGAAAACCAGGATGCCAAGGGCCAGGGAGCAGCTGTGGGGTCAGGGGGCTGTGCAGGGCCCAGCGCATGGGGCCGAGAGCCCCATGAGTGCTGCCCAGCTCAGGGGCAGTGGCCTCATCCCTGCAGGAGCCATGGAGCAGCAGCTTTGGCATGGAGGGGAAAGGAAGGCGAAGCTGGAGCTCACTGACCTTGGCATCCTTCTCCTCCTCCTTTTCCTATTCCTACACAGCTGCCTCCTCTTCTTCATCCTGGAAGACAGAGGCTGACCCTGTCCCCCTGTCCTTGGTGGGGTCTCTGCTGTGGTGCCCAGTGTGCCCCTGTGCCCCACCCCTGGTACCTCTCCAGGCTCTGCATCTCCCCTCCTCCGCTTCTCTGCCTTGATGATGGAGAAGAACTCCGTGCGGGTCTGCTTGAACACCTCCTGGGGATCCTCCTTCTCCTCTTGCCCCTTGGCCTGTGCCAAGAGCTGCTCCCGCACCTGCAGCTCCCGCTGTTTGTCCAGCAGGGCTTTCTCCCGCCGCGCCTCCCGCTCGAACATCTGCGGTGGGATTTGGGGCTGAGCAGGGTGGGGGCACAGGAGACCCTCTGCTGTGTCTGGGAACAGCACAGGGCTGTGGGCAGAGCTCTGTGTTTGGGGCTGGTGCCATGCCCCTGGTGAGGGGATCGGCTGGGACCTGGCACACACCGTGGAGGCCAGGGACTTCTCATTCTTCCGGAGGGTGCAGAACCCCGAGGAGATCTCCAGGAGGGTGACGGTGCCTTGCTTGGTACCACAGCCAATGATGCGCCCGTTGTCCTGCGGGCACAGGCTGAAGAGGGGCTCGTTGCTCACCTGGGGACAGGGGACGCATGGGTGGTGGCACTTGGCCCTGGAAATCGGGCAGGATGAGCTGGCAGAGGCAAATCCACGTGGCTGCCAAACTCACTCCCCTCTCAGGGTGAGGGGCCCAGAGGTGCTGGGGACCCACCTTGAGGCTGAGGGAAGGGTTCTTCTGGTGGAAGAGGAAGTCCCAGACGTCCAGGGTCCCGTCTGACCTGGCGGTGAAGAACACAGCCGGCTTCACGGGGCTCCAGCACCCATCCAGCAGGTAGGGAACGTGGCACCTGCCAGCAGAGCTGCACCTCAGCCACACTGGCACTTCTCTGCCTCGGCCACTGGCCTGTCCTGCCACGCCGAGCTGCCCAGACCCCACTGTCACCTGCCCTGAACATGCTCTGCCACCCAGAGATGGCTTTTGGCCAAGGAAACACACCCTGACACCTACTTGGTCTCCATAATTGATGATGAATCCAGGATCTCCTCCGACCAGATCCGAGCAGTCCAGTCCCCGACTGACAGGAAGACTTTGGGGTAGAAGGGGCTCCTGGCCACGGCGTAAACAGCCCCAATGTGGCCCCTGAAGACGTTGGCGATTTTCTCCGGGGGGGTCTTGGCATCACGGTTGCAGTTGATGATACTGCCCTGCTCTGTGCCCACCAGGAACTTGGTGGGCTGAGGGTGGGAGCAGAAGAGAAGAGCTGTCAGCAGGATGGGGCAGCGAGGGGGTCCTACTGCAGCCAAAGGCCTGGGACACACCACCAGTGGGGGATTTGGGGACTGAAATGCCAGCAGGACCCTGTGTTTTGGGAGCACATCAACTCCCAATTCTTCATGACTCTGGCCCTTGGGCTGTGCCCATGGTCAGGATGCAGACAGTGGACACAGGGACACTGACCATGGAGAGTGAGAAGTCCAGGGAGATGGCACCCAGAGCATTCTTCAGCTGGTCTTCCCGTGTGATGTCCAAGACCAGCCTGTCGCTGGGCTGCGACAGCTTGCGGATGTCCCACCACAGGACCTGTGGGGGAGAGGCCACGGCAGGGGGCTGTGGGGGTCGCTCCTGCTCAGCCTGGAGTACTGAAGGTCCTGGAGCCTGGCAGCTGCCTCATGCTAGCCTGGGGGGCCTGGATCTCAGGCTGCTGAGGGGCAGCATGGGCAGGGGAAGCTCTTTTGGTTTCCCCCCCGGAGCACCTGGCACCCTCCCCTGCCCCAGCCCCTGCCTTGCTCCAGTCCCTCACCTGCCCGTCGGTGGAGGCTGAGAAACACTCAGTGCCTGTTCTGGAGGGCAGCCAGCTCACTCCATACACGGGGTCCCTGTGGCTGAACTCCATAGGGGTCACCTCCACGGTCAGCCCCCCTTTCCTGGTGTCCCAGTACACTGGCAAGGAAAAGAAAAGCCCTTGCCCAGCTCCTTTCCATGTCATGCGTTTCCCCCTTCCCAAGTCAGAACAGGGAGCAAACCTCACCAGGTGCTTCCCAAACGCTTCCCATCCCCGAGTTGATCCAGGGTGGTGGGAGAGGTGGGAGCACAGCACCCTTCCTGGATCCATCCCTGCCATGGCTGCCCCAAAGGCTGCAAAGGGCTCCCTGGCACTGTCCTCCCCTCCCGGGGTACCCACTCAGGTGAGCACACACCTGTCCACAGGCAAATCCCAGGCCCTGCTCCCGTGGGATATTCCCAGAGCCAGCACTAACTGATGACCTTCTGTGAGTGCAGCAGCGCTGGAGCCAGATTTGTGCTGAACCAATCCCCCCTCACCTATCTGCCCGTTGTAGCAGCCTCCCAGCACGTGGTGCCAGTCCTTGGGATTGTATTCCAGGGTCACCGCAGGGGACGAGAGCAGGAGGGTGAGCTCTGGCTTGTAGGGGTTTCCTGCCAAGGAGGGATGAGTGAAGAGCAAAGAGTGAAGGCAGCATCCCAAAACCAGCCCCCCATCCCTCCTCTCTCCTTGCCATGGATGAGATGCCCATGTCACTGTGATGTGGCAGGGAAGGGAGCTGGCCTGGGGACAGACTCATGGTACCCCCATCCCTCTTTGTCTTTCCCCCGCAAAATACATCAGGTTTGAGCGAGTCTTGGACAGATCAGGGCAATTGTCACCCCAGGGTCCTGCTGCCTCTTTCTTCTTTCATCGACCCAGCTGAACCACACCAAGACAAAAACCTCACAGGAGGTGTGTGGCTCCGCTGCACGTTGTGGTTCCGGAGCCACGGAGTGGGATTTTAGTGGTTATTTCCCACCTCCCACTTCTCCCCATTTCTGCACTGCACGAATCTCCCCCTGCTGGCCCTCCCCGGGCGCTGCTCTCTGAGACACAAAGTGCTTCTGTTATCGACCGGTGGGTTTTCCCTTCCCCTTACCCAGATCCCAGATGTAGGAATCAAAGCTCATGTCACTCCTCTTGTCCTGGAAGTCCAGGCTGCAATAAGCCACGGCCAGTTCCTTGCAGGCGTCAGGGTGCCAGGAGAGGTGCGTGGCCATCCTCCTGACCTCGTTTGGGTCCCTTGGGGTGACAGGTCATCCCAGACAGGTTACTTTGCAAGCCCCTGGGATGAGTGTCTCCCAAAGGAAGTTGTGGGAATCACAGTTAAACCGATCTGCAGCCCTCAAGCCTTGAGTGCAGGAAATGATTCTTTGGGGGGTCAGGCAGGGGGGAGAAGGGTTGATGATTTAATCATGTTTCCAGTTATACCTTTCTAAAAATCCAATTCTCTTACTGGATCTGACTCCTAAAACAACTCAGCAGCCCCTGATGCTGAAATTAACCTCTGAAGCACCAAAAAATGAGCAGGAAAATACTAAAGCAGTGTCAGGAGATGCTCAGGGCTGAGACTGACCCTGGTTCCCATTCTCAAATCACCCAGCAGGGGAGGGGAGGGATGGAGTGATGGAGCAGGGGGGGTTCTGTGAGTCTCTCCAACCACAAACTGATCCAGGGCCATCCTAAAGCCATTGGAGTATCTCCCAAAGCTTTTCCACCTTCTTTGAAGGTGGTTTGACCCCACTGTGGCTCTGGGGAGCCTGACGAGCCTCCCAGGCTGTGCTACCTGAGGACACTGATGGTTTTGGCAGAGGGGATCTCCTCTTCCTCTTGCTCCTCATCCTCCCCAAAATATTCCTCATAGATGTTGATGGCATTGTTCTGCCTGATGCAGCGCTCCATCAGCTGTGGGGACAGCACAGGATGTGGCTCTGGGGGCTCTGGGGGGGTCAGGGGGCTTTGTGGGGGGAGCAGGGGCAGGGCCTTACGGTGCCGAGGTGCAGGATGGATCTGGTGTAGATCTCATCCCTCTCCACCTCCTCCCTGAAGCGCGTGGTCATGTCCGAGTTCCGGGGGTCGATGTGCTTGGGCCACCCGCCCTCCACGTGGTTCACCCCCTGGGATGTCACCTCAACCCGCTCCGTGTTCACCTGGGCAGGGGACACAGAGACATCGGACACCTGAGCCCAGAAGGTGCCAGACACACCTTGTCCCCTCGGCCAGCTGCCCTCCACATTTGACATCCTGGGATCTCACCTCCACCTCCTCAGGGGGATGAGGGATCAGAGCAACCTGTGCTCAAAATGTGCCTGATTTTGTCCCCCTGGGAGAGAGCAGGTGTTGGGGTGGGAAGAGGGACACAGATGGATCCATTGGGATGGGAGGAGGGACACAGATGGATCTGTTGGGGTGGGAGGAGGGACACAGAAGAATCCCTTGGGATGGGAGGAGGGACACAGATGAATCGGGGAAACCTTATGCCAAAAGGTGCCCAACTTTGTCCCGGTGGGATGGGACAGCAGCTCTTGGGATGGGGAGGGGACACCCCTCGTCCCTCTGGGAGGGGACAGCAGCCGCTGGGGTGGGGGACAGGGACAGCCCTGGTGCCCTGTACCTCGTGCACAGCCATGACAGGCCCGTGCTGCAGGGCCACGGTCA